>SJYT01059806.1:177658-203488 GCA_006410635.1 Cephalophus harveyi
AAAAAAAAAAAAAAAAAAGAGAGAGATACTGTCTTCAAGTTGAGGCTAATGAGGAACAATGTACATTTACAGAATCTTGACTTTCTAACACCAGTCATTGTCAATGGTGAAGAATTAGAGCAAGAAGATATATTCTCTTCCCCAGGTCTTAACAAACAGAAGTGGAGAATCAGAAACCTCTCCGGGATATTGGATATATAATGCATTCTAGTGCTGACACCATGTTGATAAGCAGAAGGCAAAAGTAGTGGATGTTCATTTTACATGGGGAAGAAAGCCATAAATCATGTTTATATTTGCCAAGGCTTTCTTTCCTTGGTTTCTTGGTGGGTTATGCCTGTTTTCACATGACAGTGGGCAGTAGGCATTCAAAAGCTAGAAATAAGTATCATATTTTGAGGAACTGCGTTATGAGTTCATTTTGGGTTTATTCCCTGAGGTATTTAGCATTTTTACATTTGTGAAACATTAACTGGTTTAATGCCTCAGTCAACCAAAAGATTTGGCACTAAAGAAATAGTGGTTTTATTTTCTACACAATGCTAGATTTCTAATTGGCAAATAGAATTTTTGAATGCCTGATGTCAAACATGCATTATTTTTTTATTCCAAAAATTTTCCTCAAAACTATGTGACCAGGTACACTCAATCTAACATTAACTAGCTTTGTTGACTTCCACTTATTAAATAATTGAAGATTCTAAAAGCAGTTTTAAGCTATTGAAGAAAAAAATATCTGCAGTTGCTGTTATTTCATTTAGAGTCACTTAAATAAATATCATAGATAATTAAGAAGACAACTTTTTTGTTGTTTATAATTATTGAAGTTATTGTGTGTGATAGTTAATTTTATATGTCAGCCTGACTGGGCTGGGGGTACCCAGATAGCTGGTAAAATGCTATTTCCGGATGTGTCTGTGAGGGTGTCTCCAGGAGAGAATAACATTTAATCAGTGGCCTCAGAACAAGACCTATGCCATTACTCCCCTCCTCACCTATCTACCTTGTCCCCCGACTCCCAATTTACAGGCCTTTGGACCTCGACTAAGGCTCAACATTCAGAAAACGAAGATCATGGCATCCGGTCCCGTCACTTCATGGGAAATAGATAGGGAAACAGTGTCAGACTTTATTTTTTTGGGCTCCAAAATCACTGCTGATGGTGACTGCAGCCATGAAATTAGAAGACGCTTACTCCTTGGAAGAAAAGTTATGACCAATCTAGATAGTATATTCAAAGCAGAGACATTACTTTGCCGACTAAGGTCCATTTAGTCAAGGCTATGGTTTTTCCTGTGGTCATGTATGGATGTGGGAGTTGGACTGTGAAGAAGGCTGAGCTCCGAAGAATTGATGCTTTTGAAGTGTGGTGTTGGAGAAGACTCTTGAGAGTCCTTTGGACTGCAAGGAGATCCAACCAGTCCATTCTGAAGAAGATCAGCCCTGGGATTTCTTTGGAAGGAATGATGCTAAAGCTGAAACTCCAGTACTTTGGCCACCTCAAGCGAAGAGTTGACTCATTGGAAAAGACTCTGATGCTGGGAGGGATTGGGGGCAGGAGGAGAAGGGGACAACAGAGGATGTGATGGCTGGATGGCATCACTGACTTGATGGGCATGAGTCTGAGTGAATTCTGGGAGTTGGTGATGGACAGGGAGGCCTGGCGTGCTGCAATTCATGGGGTCGCAAAGAGTCGGACAGGACTGAGCGACTGAACTGAACTGAACTGAACTGGACCTGGACTAAACTATATCCCAGTTTTTCTGGTTCTCCAACTTGCAGACAGAATATTGTGTAACTTTTTGGTCTCCATAACCACGGAAACGAATTCTTGTATTAATCCTCCTCTTAGGGAACTTCCCTGGCAGTCCAGTGGTTAAGATTCCATGCTTCCACTGCAGGAGACATGGGTTTGATCTCTGCTCAGGGAACTATGATCCCAAATGCCACGTGGTGGGGCTAAAATTTTTTTTTAAATAAAATAAACCTCCTCTTATATAGAATCTGTATATCCTATTGGTTCTGTTTTTCTGGAGAATCCTGTGAAATATACTGTGCATTGTACAATTAAAACAGAGTCAGATCTAGATGGAAGCTTGGACATATTCAGGAGATTCACTTCCTTGTCTTTAAAGAAACACATGTCTAAAATCTTACTATAGAGAGTGAAAGGGAGGCATAAGCAGATAAGATAAACACACTTGGATCACATCAATGATCTATCCAATTAAGTGACATAATTGTCAGAATGTAATCATAAATAATAACTCTGATTCCTTTGCTAGTGACTTAAGAGGGAAGAAGTGAAGGGATGTTTAATAATGTAACACAGGAATTTTCAAGGTGCAGTTCCAAGAGAAATATTTTCGGGCCATATGCCAAACAGGATGTAACTTTAAAGGTAGTTTAAAATGCCTCTTCCTTTTATCAAAGCAGATATTTTGAATGTGGGTTTTGGAGAGAAATAAAGAGTTAGTAGTAAGAACATGAAAACAAGTCTGGATGCCCAAGTTAAAAAGAGACAAACAGTGATAATGTGAAACACCAAATATAATTATCAAGTGAAACTTGCAACCAGAGCTCAGCAAAACACATTTTTAAAAATTAAAAAGTGGAAACACACCGGGTGCAAAGAGCAGGACTGGGTTGCCGATAGAGCAGAGGCATACAAACCTGGGCAGTTCACACAACCCTCCCAGCACAGCTGAAAGAAGAACAAATAGTCCCCGCGACAGAGTGCAGACAGTGAGGGGAAACAAGTGTACATAAACCCCATGACACAGAGGATGGGCACGGGAAGCTGAAACAAGTTCACACTACCCCACGATGCAGAGACCAGCCCGGGGAGCTGAAACAAGTGCACGCAAGCCCGTGACACAGAGTGGACCTCAGGAGCTCAGAGTCAAGTGCACACAACCCTGAGACACAGAGAGTGAGCTTAGAGGGCCGAGGGAAGCCCACACAAGTCGCTGCCGCAGAAGGATCTACACAAGCACCTACCTACCAAGTTTTGGGCAGCAGCACAGGGCGGGTCAGGGGAACAGAAGCACCGTCAATGATCCCAGGGACAAGTAGGGGACTGGCGGCCCTGCAGATATGCTGAAATAGCAGCTGCGGAAATAGATGGGCTTAACTACAATATTCTTGCCTGGAGAATCCCAGGGACAGGGGAGCCTGGTGGGCTGCAGTCTATGGGGTCGCAGAGTCAGACACGACTGAAGCGACTTAGCAGCAGCAGCTGCAGCTACACCACAAAAGCTGAAACTCCAGTACTTTGGCCACCTCATGCGAAGAGTTGACTCATTGGAAAAGACTCTGATGCTGGGAGGGATTGGGGGCAGGAGGAGAAGGGGACGACCGAGGATGAGATGGTTGGATGGCATCACCGACTCAATGGACATGAGTTTGAGTGAACTCCGGGAGTTGGTGATGGACAGGGAGGCCTGGGGTGCTACGATTCATGGGGTCGCAAAGAGTTGGACACAGCTGAGTGACTGAACTGAATACCACAAAAGCTAGAAGGACTGCCCAAAGGCATACTGAACCCATAGATACTCCAAAACCTACTACTGGACACTGCACTGCCCTTCAGGGAAAGGAGATCCAGCTCCATCAACCAGAACACAGGCACAAGTGCCACTAACCAGGAAAACATCACAAGACACTAACCCAACCCCATCCACAGGGACAGGCTCCACAACCAAGAACTATGACCTTGAAAACCCTTTTAAAATTTGTTTCCTTTTTCTTTGTCTTATAAATCACACTGTTTATTCCCCCAACACAGCCCACTTTCACACTAGCATATAGCAGTGCTGTTTTCCTCTTTTTCTTGTTATTAAAAAAAAAAGTCATTTTAAGATTCTTTCTTCTTATAAATCACACTGCTTATTCCCCAACATATTTCCACCAGTATATTAGTTTTTTGTAGTGCTGTGGAATTTTCCTCTCTGTTTTCCTTGCTAAAAAAAATAAGATTTTTTTTTCTTATAAATCACATGGTTTATCCCCTATATATTTCCACCTTCATATTATCCTTTTATGGTGCTGTGGAGTTTTCCTCTTTGTGTTTCTTGTTAAAAAAAAAAAAAAGGCAAGAAAAAAATTCATTTTAGGTTTCTTTTTTCTTTTCTTTTTTTCTCTTTCTCACTTTTTTTTCTTCTCTTTTCTTGATGAGTTTTTAAAAATTTTGTTTTGGATATATCCAACTGCTTTTCCTACTGTTCTTTACTGGCTGTAGCTATTCCTGCTATAGATAAATCTTTCCCACACACATCTATTCATCTTTGCTTTTCTATTTTTTTCTTTTCTCTCTCTCTTTTTATTTTTCTAATCCTCTTCTCCACCCCTTCCTCGTCTCTTTTCTCTCCCTTCTCCTCTTTCTTTGCTCTCTCTCTTTTTTCTCCCTTTTTTCCTTCACTCTTCTTTCACCAAGTAAGTTAAATTGCTGAGCTCTCTATGCTATACTCCCCAGTTGGCCTCCTGCTCATGCTCAGATTTCCAGATTGAGCATTAGCTAACTCTGCTTTCAATTGGTTGATATCACCTCTGGTTTCCCTTGCTCACCAAGTCAATCTCCTGTACTCTTTTCTTTAGAATATTTTGGCTCTAACTGTATGTGTGGAAGTGTGTATGTATATGCCCCAGTATTTCTGTAATTACCTACCTGATCTCCTCCCACTAGGACACAGGCACAAGTCACCCCCAACAAGAAATCAACACAAACCACCCAACCAACATTTCCCCCCCAGGGCAAAAATCAAAAGGAAGAAGTAATACAACCCTAAAGCCTGGGAAAAGGAGACCTCAAGTGGAGCAAGTTAGGAAAGGAAAAAAAAAAGATGATGAAAAGACAGAGAAAAACAACACAAATAAAAGAGCAAGGTAGAAACTCATAGGACCAAATAAATGAAGAGGAAATAAGTAATCTCCCTGAAAAAGAATTAAGAATACCGATAGTAAAGATGCTCCGAAGACTTGAAAATAGAACGGAGAAAATACAAGAGGCATTTAACACAGTTAATACAATCACCAAGGACATAAAAGAAATAAAGAATAAGCAAACAGAGATGAATAACACAATTACTGAAATTAAAAATACACTAGAAGGAACCAACAGCAGAATAACTGGAACAGATAAGTGAGCTGGAGGATAGAATGGTGGAAATAACTGCTGGAGAGCAGAATAAAGGGAAAGGAATAAAAAGAATTGAGGAAAGCATCAGAGACCTTTGGAACATTATTAAATGCACCAATATTCAAATTATAGGAGGCCCAGAGGAAAAAGAAAAAAAGAAAGGCACTGACAAAATTTTTTGGAGAAATTATAGTTGAAAACTTCCCCAACATGAGAAAGGAAATAGTCAAGTGCAGAGTCCCCAAGAAGCATGAAGAGTCCCCTACAAGTTAAATCCAAGGAGAAACACATCGAGACACATATTAATCAAGCTAACAGAGATAAAGCACGAAGAAAGAAAATTAAAAGCAGCAAAGGAAAAGCAATAGGTAACATACAAGGGAAAACCCATACAATTAACAGCTGATCTTTCAGCAGAAACTCTACAGGCCAGAAGGGAATGGTAGGATATATATAAAGTACTGAAAAAGAAAAACTTACAACCATGATTACTATACCCAGCAAAGATCTCATTCAAAATTGATGAAGAAATCAAAAGCTTTACAGACAAGCAGAAATTAAGAGAATTCAGCACCACCAAACCAGCTTACAACAAATACTAAAGGGACTTACATAGCCAGTAAACACAAGAGAAAGGAAAGACCTACAAAAACAAACCCCCCAAAATCAAGAAAATGCCAATAGGAACATATGTATCAATAATTACTTTAAATGTAAATGGATTAAATGCACCAATCAAAAGATACGGACTCACTGAATGGATACAAAAACAAGACCCATATATATGCTGCTGACAGGAGACACACTTCAGACCTAGAGACACATACAGACTGAAAGTAAAAGGATGGAAAAAGATATTCCATGTGAATGGAAACCAAAAGAAAGCTGGAGTGACAATCCTTATTTCAGACAAAGTAGACTTTAAAATAAAGATGATCATAAGAGACAAAGATGGTCATTACATGATGATCAAGGGATCAATCCAAGAAGACATAACAATTGTAAATGTCTATGCACCCAACATAGGAGCACCTCAGTACATAAGGCAAACACTAACAGGCATAAGTGGAGAAGACAATGGCACCCCACTCCAGTACTCTTGTCTGGAAAATCCCATGGATGGAGGAGCCTGGTAGGCTGCGGTCCACGGGGTCGTGAAGAGTCAGACATGACTGAGCGACTTCCCTTTCACTTTTCACTTTCATGCATTGGAGAAGGAAATGGCAACCCACTCCAGTTTTCTTGCTTGGAGAATCCCAGGGACGGGGGAGCCTGGTGGACTGCCATCTATGGGGTCACACAGAGTCAGACACGGATGAAGTGACAGCAGCAGCAGCAGCAGCAGCAGCAACAAGCATAAGAGGAGAAATTGACAGCAACACAATAATACTAGGGGACTTTAACACCCCACTGTCATCAATGGACAGATCATCAAAACAGAGAATCAATGAGGAAACACAAACCTTAAATGAAACATTAGACCAAATGGACCTAATTGATATCTTCAGGATTTTCCATCCAAATGCAGAATACACTTTCTCCTCAAGTATACATGGAACATTCTCCAGGACACACCATATCGTGGGTCACAAATCAAGCCTCAGTACATTTAAGAAAATTGAAATTGTATCAAGTATCTTCTCTCACTACAACGCTATCAACTACAGGAAAAAAAAAAAAACCAACAACAACAAAAAACACAAACTCATGGAGATTAAACAATATATTACTAAATAACAAAGAGGTTAATGAAGAAATAAGAAATCAAAAAATTCCTAGAAACAAATGACAATGAAAACACGATGGCCCAAAACCTATGAGACTCAGCCAAAGCAATTCTAAGAGGGAGGTTTATAGAGATACAATCATACCTCAAGAAGCAAGAAAAGCATTGAATAGACAGCCTAACTCTACATCTAAAGCAGCCAGAAATAGAAGAACAAAAAACCCCCAAAGTCAGCAGAAGGAAGGAGATCATAAAAATCAGAGCAGAAATAAATGAAAAAGAAATGAAGGAAACAATAGCAAAGATTAATAAAACTAAAAGCTGGTTCTTTGAGAAGATTAACAAAATTGACAAACCACTAGCCAGACTCATCAAGGAAAAAAGAGAGAAAAATCAATGCAATAAAATTAGAAATGAAAAAGGAGAGGTTACAACAAACAACACAGATATACAAAGGATCATAAGAGAATATTATGAGCAACTATATGCTAATAAAATGGACAATCTAGAGGAAATGGACAGATACTTAGAAAAGATTAGCCTTCAAAGACTGAACCAGGAAGAAATAGAAATCATGAACAACCCAGTTACAAACACAGAAACTGAAACAGTGATCAAAAACCTCCCCCAGAACAAAAGCCCAGGGCCAGATGGCTTCACAGGGGAATTCTATCAAACATTCAGAGAAGAGCTAATGCCTATTTTTCTGAAAATCTTCCCAAAAATTGCAGAGGAAGGAAAACTTCCAAACTTATTCTACAAGGCCACAATCACCCTGATAACCAAAATCAGGAAAAGACAACACACAAAAAAGACAATTGCAGGCCAATATCACTGATGAACATAGATGCAAAAATCCTCAACAAAATTCTAGCAAACAGAATCCAACAACACATCAAAAACCTCATACACAATTATCAAGTCAGGTTTATTCCAGGGATGCAAGGATTCTTCAACATAGGCAAATCAATCAACATGATACACCATATCAACAAATTGAAAGATAAAAACCATGCAATCATCTCAATAGATGCAGAAAAAGCCTTCAACAAAATCCAGCATCCATTTATGATAAAAACACTTCAAAAAATGGACATAGAAGGAACCTGCCTCAACATGATAAAGACTATATATGAAAAGCACCTAGCAAACATTATTCTCAATGGTGAAAAACTAAAAGCTTGCCCTCTAAGATCAGGAATAAGACAAGGGTATCCACTCTCACCACTATTATTCAACATAGTTTTGGAAGCCCTACCTATAGCAATTAGAGAAGAAACAGAAATAAAAAGAATCTAGATCAGAAAAGAAGAAGTAAAACTCTCATTGTTTGCAGATGACATGATATTATACAGAGAAGACCCAAAAGAAACTATCAGAAAATTACTAGAGCTAATCAGCAAATTCAGCAAAGTCGTGGATACAAGGTCAATACACAGAAATCACTTGTACTCCTATATACGAACAATGAAAAATCAGAACGAGAAATTAAGGAATCAATACCAGTCATGATTGCAACAAAAAGAATAAAATATCTAGCAATAAACCTACCTAAGGAAACAAAAGACCTGTATATGGAAAACTGTAAAACCCTGATGATGTCATAAACAGATGGAGAGATATTCCATGTTCCTCAGTGGGAAGAATCAAAACTGTGAAAATGACTATACTACAAAATGCAGTCTACAGATTCAAGGTGATCCCTATCAAATTACCAATGGCTTTTTTCACAGAACTAGAACAAAAATTTTCACAACTCATATGGAAACACAAAAGACCCTGAATGGCCAAAGCAATCTTGACAAAGAAGAATGGAGCTGAAGGAATCAGCCTTCCCGACTTCAGACCATACTACAAAGCTATAGTCATCAAGACAGTATAGTACTGGCACAAAAACAGAAACAACAACCAATGGAACAAGATAGAGGACACAGAGATAAACCCACACACTTATAGGTACCTTATTTTTGACAAAGGAGGCAAGAATATACAATGGGGCATAGACAGCCTCTTCAATAAGTGGTGCTCGGAAAACTGGAGAGCTACATGAAAAGAATGAAATTAGATCACTGCCTAACACCATCAGTTATGTTCAGTCACTCAGTCATGTGCAACTCTTTGCGACCCCATGAATCGCGCACGCCAGGCCTCCCTGTCCATCACTAACTCCTGGAGTTCACTCAGACTCACGTCCATCGAGTCAGTGATGCCATCCAACCATCTCATCCTCTATCATCCCCTTCTTCATCTGCCCCCAATCCCTCCCAGCATCAGAAATTTTTCCAATGAGTCAACCATTCACATGATATGGCCAAAGTACTGGAGTTTCAGCTTTAGTATCATTCCTTCCAAAGAAATCCCAGGGCTGATCTCCTTCAGAATGCACAGGTTGGATCTCCTTGCAGTCCAAGGGACTCTCAAGAGTCTTCTCCAACACCACAGTTCAAAAGCATCAATTCTTTGGCACTCAGCCTTCTTCAAAGTCCAACTCTCACATCCATACCTGTCTCTTATACACATCTAGATGTGTATAAGAGACAGATGCTATACTCCCCAGTTGGCCTCCTGCTCATGCTCAGATTTCCAGATTGAGCATTAGCTAACTCTGCTTTCAATTGGTTGATATCACCTCTGGTTTCCCTTGCTCACCAAGTCAATCTCCTGTACTCTTTTCTTTAGAATATTTTGGCTCTAACTGTATGTGTGGAAGTGTGTATGTATATGCCCCAGTATTTCTGTAATTACCTACCTGATCTCCTCCCACTAGGACACAGGCACAAGTCACCCCCAACAAGAAATCAACACAAACCACCCAACCAACATTTCCCCCCCAGGGCAAAAATCAAAAGGAAGAAGTAATACAACCCTAAAGCCTGGGAAAAGGAGACCTCAAGTGGAGCAAGTTAGGAAAGGAAAAAAAAAAGATGATGAAAAGACAGAGAAAAACAACACAAATAAAAGAGCAAGGTAGAAACTCATAGGACCAAATAAATGAAGNTCTGAATGCTGAGCTTTAAGTCAACTTTTTCACTCTCCTCTTTCACTTTCATCAAGAGGCTTTTTAGCTCCTCTTCACTTTTTGCCATAAGGGTGGTGTCATCTGCATACCTGAGGTTATTGATATTTCTCCCAGCAATCTTGATTCCAG
The DNA here is from genome assembly GCA_006410635.1 of Cephalophus harveyi. Lineage (NCBI taxonomy): Eukaryota > Metazoa > Chordata > Mammalia > Artiodactyla > Bovidae > Cephalophus > Cephalophus harveyi. Next base: position 187,670 of record SJYT01059806.1, read on the forward strand.
CTTGTGTTTCTTCCAGCCCAGCGTTTCTCATGATATACTCTGCATATAAATTAAATAAGCAGGGTGACGGTATACAGCCTTGATGTACTCCTTTTCCTATTTGGAACCAGTCTGTTGTTCCATGTCCAGTCTAACTGTTGCTTCCTGACCTGCATATAGGTTTCTCAAGAGGCAAGTCAGGTGGTCTATGATTAGACTGTCACAAATGTTTATTTCATAATATACTATTCTTAAAATACATAGTTCAGAAAAATCTTACCTGCATTTGACGAAGTGGTCCTGCTAACTGCTCTGTTAATTTAGGCATCTCACTAGACTATAAAAGAAAGGGAAGATTATATACAAAACCCAAGTTTAAAATGCATTATATACTACCTACTTTTACAAACAAAACAAAGCTTTCATGATTTCCGTTAATTTCAAATTATAAGACCTCAGTCATTAATATTTAAAGTTTCCAGTTAACTTAATTATGTCAGCAAAATTATCCTTCCTGTCATCCTGAATTAGACTATTCTTTTATATTTCAGAAGAAAATACTGCACTCCTAAATTTGCAAAGTGTGCTAAATTAGCTATTTTTTGTGACCATAAATGGAACTGAAGCAGAACAAATACTGCAAACATGCATAGTAGTTTAGTTACATCAGCATTTATAAACTGTTATATCATACTTGATTTTTTAAACAGTTTGACTTCTAGGCAACTTTTAACCTGTGAAAACTAAAAATCTTGGATAAATTACATTGGAAGTAACGCCTTCAATTTTAATCTTACCTAGGTATTTCTAACTCTCTAACCACTTTGAAAAGTGTTAGCTGCTTAGTCATGTCCTACTCTTTGCAACCCCAGGGACTGTAGCCCTGTGGCCCACCAGGCTACTCTGTCCACGGAATTCTCAGGAAAGAACACTGGAGTGGGTTGCCATTCCCTTCTTCAGGAGATCTCCCCAACCCAAGGACTGAACCCAGGTCTCCTGCACTGCAAACAGATTCTTTACCCATCTGAGCCACTAAGGAAGCCCGTTTGAAGATAAAAATTTAAATGAGTTTCACTGTTCTTACTGCTCTCTTTCCATTACTGAAAAGTCCATCAATTTCTCAATTAGAAAAATTAAGAGTTTAAGGTCTATTACTAACCAATCAAATTAACCTGGACAAGCTGCTTCAATTCTGTGTGTTGGTTTCTTAACACTCTAAGGCACTCAAAACCTACAGACTTGTGATTAGTATAAAGATATTATTAGGTTGGTATAAAAGCAATTTCAGTTTTGCATTGTTGAATTATGCCATTTGATATTGGAATACATTCAAATGTGGTTCTGTTATACATCATTTTAATGCTCATTTCTTGCTTTATAAAGCTTTTTGCCAATGAATTATTACTTGCTGTTTATTTTATTTGTATTTTAGACTATGGAAATAATGTTAGACAAAAAGCTATTTCAAGCAAATTTCTTATTCAAGTTCAAAAGGAGTGATAAGGCAGTGGAGACAACTCACAACATCAACAATGCATTTGACCCAGGAACTGCTAATGAATATACAGTGCAATGCTGGTTCAAGAAGTTTGGCAAAGACGACAAGAGCCCTGAAGATGAAGAGAGCAGTGACTGACCATCAGAAGTTGATGACAACCACCTGAGAGGATCACTGAAGCTGATCCTCTTCCATCTACACAAGAAGTTGCCCAAGAACTCAACAGTGACCATTCTACGCTCATTTGGCATTTGAAGGAAACTGAAAGGGTGAAAAAGCTCGATAAGTGGGTGCCTCATGAGCTGACCGAAAATCAAAATATTCGTCATTTTGAGATGTCATCTTCTCTTAGTCTACTCAACAACAACGGACCATTTCTCGACTGGATTGTGATGTGCAACGAAAAGTGGATTTTACACGACAGTCAGAGACAACTAGCTCACTGGCTGGATGAAGAAAAAGCTCTAAGGCACTTCCCAAACCCAAACTTGCTCCAAAAAAAGGGTCCTGGTCACTGTTTGATGGTCTGCTGCTAGTGTGGTCCATGACAGCTTTCTGAATCCTGGCGAAACCATTACATCTGGGAAGTATGCTTCCCAGAAGCAAGTCAATGAGATGCACCCAAAACTGCAATGCCTGCAGCATGTACTGGTCAACAGAAAGGGCCCAATTCCTCTCCACAACAACGTTTGACTGCATGTTGCACAACCAATGCTTCAAAAGCTGAATGAACTGGGTTGCAAAGTTTGGCCTCACCTGCCATATTCACCTGACCTCTCACCAACTCACTACCACTTCTTCAAGCACCTCGACAACTTTTTGAAGGGAAAATGCTTTCACAACCAGCAAGATGCAGAAAATACTTTCCATGAGTTCATCAAATCCCAAAGCATGGATTTCTATGCTACAGGAATAAACAAACTTATTTCTCATTGGCAAAAACATGTTAATTGTAATGGTTCCTATTTTGGTTAATAAAGATGAACTTGAGCCTAGTTATAATGATTTAAAATTCAGGGTCTGAAATGGTAATTACTTTTGTACCAATCTAATATTAAGGAACAATTAATTTTGACAAAGGTAGACTGACTATACAAGAAACTATTACAAGAAATGTGTGTATGTATGTGTGAGACAGGATTTAAAGTAATTATAGGTAAATTAAATAAAAAACCAAACTACAGGCTAGTTGTAACGGATCTGCCTTTAAGCATCAGTATTTATATAGGACTTAGTTTTGATTTGTATCAGGTATATATTATATAATAAATTATGAACCAGGTTCTGTGCTATTCCTGTTAAAACAAAAAAATCATGATAAGTAATGAGAAAGCAAAATGGCCAGAATGAATTCAATATCTCACTTTAGTGAAAAGTACGCAAGACTATAAATGTCTTTGATATTGCATCCATGCCCTGGTCACCAGTTACTGATCTCTTCCTCTCTCCTGGTCATTGTAAGTAGAAGGCACTGGTCATGATATAAGTAAGTTAAGTGTCTGTCATTTTACCAACATGCTCCCACCAGGTACATGCAGTTTGCCCCCTGTCTCTCCTTTAGGTCTTGATTCAAATTTTACTCTATCAGTGAGTCTTTTTCTAATCACCTTATTTAAAATAGTAAATGCAGCCCCTCAAAATGATTTCTATTTGCCTCTTTTGCTTCACTTTTCTCCAAACACCTCATCCTTCTGACATAATATGTCTATTCTTGATTTCTTTATCTTCATTGACTAGCATACACAAAAGTATCATGAAAGCAAAAAATTCTGTTTTCTCTCTCGGGTCTTGGTCTCTGCACTGCACACAGTGAGTGATTAATAAGCATTTGAAAGATACTTGTTATTTATATTATAAAGACTGTGTAATCCAGTATTACTTTTAATGATATAAAAATAAGGGCACCGTTTTAGAAATAACACATTTAAAAATAGAAGTTATCAGCACTGATAACCAATATCTTACTATATTTACCTTCTTCTCTGGCTAGAAAATACTTTTAAAAGTATCAACAACATTCTGTGTTACTTTCAACACCATTATCCATTTTGATGTTGAAGGCCCCACTGTAAGAATGGTGACGGGACACGCAGCACAGTGTGGCTTCACTGAACAAGCCTTGACGACACACAGTGACACCTTGCCCCAAGATTTAACAACTATGGTTGGCGAAGCCCAACTCCTGTGAAGAGGTAACACACTTGGCCTCTCAAAAGACAGGATTTTTGTTGTGCCAAATTAAAAACAAAAAACACAACACAGCATAAGAAATTAGCCAGAAGACAAAGTCTGCCATAGGCAGAAGATCATCAACCCCCAAACAATCTGTAAACCTTAGATCTGTTCAAAGAAAATCTGACAAACATTCTTAACAATTATCTCAGAAATTAACATAGTAAGATTTTGAATTTAAGAAAAACAGCCTAACATAATATTTCATAAAGAAATGCATTCCTCACAAGCAGATTAAATTATTTCATAAGTACGCAGCAGGCATTCTTAGGAGAGCATAAATCATTTTTCAGTTAGTGTCCTACTTGTTATCATTGCCACTACAGTAGTAATGTTAATCCGTAATCAGAGAGCTTAAAGAAAAGTGCCCACACCCATTTCAAGAAGTTATGTAACTGATCTGATTAATAAGGAAATAGTTAATGGATAAATAGGTCAACGGCAGAACTGCAAAAACAAATTTGTCTTACACAATTTACTTTAAAAAAAATTAAACTAAGTATATATGATAAAAGGTCATCTAAAAATTTACATAACATTAAGTTATTTTTAGAAGGCGAATGTCCTTGTCTTACTCTTACTTCATCAATTTTATACACAATGAATAAAATCTTGAATTTGAAATGTGAAACATATGTTTTACTCTTTTAAACAAACACTGGCTTTTGAATTAAAGTAAAGGGCTTCCCAGGTGATGTAGTGGTAAAGATTCCACCTGCCAATGCAGGAGACGCAGGTTTGATCCCTGGGGTCGAGAAGATCCTCTGAAGTAGGAAATGGCAACCCACTCCAGTATTCCTGCCTGGAAAATTTCATGGACAGAGGAGCCTGGTGGGCTACAGTCCATAGGGTTGTAAAGAATCAGATGTGACTGAGCACAATGGATGATTAGTGTTCTCATGGTCCATCTAGCACTTCATTTTTATTTCTTAGAAGCTGTTGAAACTCAACTAACTACTCACTTGAAAAGATTATTCATGAGAATCTTATGGCCATTACCTCAAATCTTGCCTATGAAAACAAAGATTTCAGCTGCTAGTATTGATATCATCAGCTGCCTCATAGTTACTCTCCAAAACTGAGAAGAGGTGTATTAATTCAGTCTCATTCTCTTTTCATTTTCACTAGTTTGCCTAATTTTCGCTTTCTTTTTTCTTCTAGGACTATCTGACTAAGCCAGGCCTTCAAATAATGCACTGGGTTATACAACAAATTTATAACTTAGAATCTGACTAATAATGATTGTCTATAAATAAAATTCTATTTGTTCTTTTCTGATAATATACCTATTACTATGTAAATATGAAAGTCATTTTATAATTTAAAAATCCACAATATTAAAATCAGACTATAAAAATGCAAATAATTAATAAGATGTGCTAAATACATAAACTCACATTCTCTTGAAACACAAAGCAGCTCAGTAGTGCTGTTGCTTGTTCTGCAGACAGGTCATTGAAAAGGCCATTAAACATCATCTCAGTTAGAAGGAGCTCATCAGCACTGTACCACCACACAAAAAAGAAAAGAAACTCCAAATATCAGAATATAAAAACACATATATATACCCACACATCCTTAAGATACAGTTTTAAATTAAGACTTATCTAACTAAGGAAATGGCAGGCATTTATGAATAAATCAATAGTAAATGTAAAAAGTAGGTGTCTCATATAAAGAGCTCATCCTAGCAAACACCAAAACAGATATTCATCGAAATAAATAATCTTTTCTTGACTCTCAGAATACCATAAAAATTAGCCATTAGCATTTATTACCTAGGTTTAAGAACCTTTTAAATTGTTTGTAGCTCAATTAAATTTGAATTATTTTTTACAAATAACTTTAAAAAATAGAAAATGAAAAACAACTTTATCAGAAATCTTAATTAGAATGTATCTATAGCAGACACACAATTTGCAAACTTCCTAAGATTTCTAAAAGAAAAGTCACAAACCATCAAGCGTTATGGTAATAACTAATCAAAAACAAAAGTCAAAAGCTAAATATGGGTTCCTAACAATAAACAGAGTTAAGTTCCTAGCAGAAAAAACACAAATAAGTCTACTTCTATAGTCTAATGTGGGAGAGGCAGATGAGAAAGATAATAACATGACAGCAATTTAGTAGAGGTTTATACAGGCAATTATGCAAAAAAAAAAGTTGAGACTAAAATCAATCTGAAGAAACGCAAAGCAAGTTTCAGAAGATCTTGAAAAAAACATGCAGGAATGGGAGTGACGGAAAGGTCATGCTAAATGAAAGAAACATGTGTGGGATGTGGCAACAGAAGGGATACACAGGAAAGGGCAAGAATATACTCAATTATGGAATTTATTTTAAAAGCAACAGAGAATCATTGACAGACTTTTACCAAAGAATGACACACTAGGATTTATGCTTTGGAAAGACAATTCTGAAAGCAAGAGAATAAAGGATGGGTTGCAGAAACTTATAAAAGGGATGTACTTTAGTTAGTGGGAATAGTTAAAAAACCGCACAGAGATAGGAGAAAACAATCGTGAAGATGTGGAAAGAGAGTAAGAAGGGAGAGGAGCAATCTAGGATGACTCCTCAGTTTTTCCCTGCAGTGGTTTTATTCTCCAAGATAGATCAGGAGAGGCAAATCTGGGGGAAAAGTAATGTGCTTTGATATGTGATATTGTTATCTCTCTAAATATTCTTTCTTCCAAGACTAAATCTAGCTGCAGATACCCAAGAGAAATAAATCAATTATTTAATAGTATATTAAATTTATATTAATAATTTAAAATAAATTTAAATTAATTCAATTATTGAATACTATATAACATCACAAAGAAATAATTCCAAAAACATTAATCTTGGCATTTAAATAAGCAGATCAATGTTATAGTCTAAATTTAATCCTGCATAAATTATTAACTTTATAGTGCCTAGGTTTCTTTAATTACAAAGCAGGAAAGCTTAATTTTATCAAGGTTAAAGGAAAGCTATTCAATACAAGCCTGTAGGCCAAATCTAACATGAAGTGTTTTATATTTAGCTGCATAAGAACCTAAAAACGTAATTCTGAAATATTTTGTGAACATTTAAAAATCAAAAGATTTCATCAAAAAAAAAAAAGAAAAGAAACTAGATATTTGAGTTTTCTACCTTATACTCTGATATCACATTATTTTTAAATAACTAATTGGGGTTGAGTAGTTGCTGCCTCCTTTTGGTGGCCTACAACTCTTGTTTGCCACAGAATCTTGGCCCCTGCACATATCTGAAGTCATATCTGAACTAGATGATCCACAAGAACAACATGAATAAGTCCTCATCAGGAATGTCCAAAAGCATTTAAAAGGCTTGTAATTTTCTGACCCCATACATTAGGGCCTTGCTGAGTACATAAAAACTATTTTGAGATGTCTTTTATGGACTCACAGAGAATAATTGACTATGGCAAAATATCTTCAAAATGATGGCAGTCACAAGGGATCCTGAGCCAGAACCATCCTAAGGGCCCACTCTTCTAGAATTTCTGACCCACAGAAACAACCAGAGAGAATGAAATGACTTCTGCTTTAAGTCATTTAGCTTTAAGGTCATTTGTAACATGGTAGATTACCAAAATAAACAGCTTATATCTAATATACAAAAGATTACATCTGATTTTATGCTGTGGCATATAATATGCTACGTTAGCCCAAAACTTTACATAAAAGAGGGCAATGATTTTAGTTTCAAGGTGGGAAACTGTTTGTAACTACAAAAAAATTAAAAGTATAAAAATTCATGTGTAAACTAAGACTACAGTTACATAAAAATTCCACAGTGCTATAAAATAAAGAAAAGGGGAACATGAAAATACTAATGGTGTCTGCATTAATTAGTAAGATCGAAGATTTTTATTCTCCCTAATTTCTCAACTTCATGGCCAAACACGTATTTTAACATGAAAAGCACCAAACAAATTTTATTATTTTTAAAACAGTTCTTTTTCCAAAAGATTAACAGCCCTCTATTAAAATCAGTATTCTATTTTAAAATCAGTATTCTATTTTAGAATCAGTTTTCTAGAACAACCAGGTATTACCTGCTTATCTCACAAGCCACTCGACCTTTCATCTCTATGACATCGGAAGATGTAGCAAATCCCAACCTCCTTAAAACACGCTTGCGACATTTGAGCTCATCCATTTGCAGGACAGTTCTTGCTTTCTTTAGTTCTCGTTTTGCGGATTTAATGTCTATTGCAATCTAAGGCATACAAAAGTAAAAAGAAGTTCAATAGTAAAGTAAGCAAAACAAAAATTACATTTACTCATGAAATGAAATAAAACATATTATATTGGGGGGAGGGGTGGAGAGGAACATAGCAGTTTCTTACTATTCCAGGATATTATACAAGAAGAATGATGTTATCTGAGGTAGCAATCACATCAGCTCCAACTTTTCATCCTTATGGAATTAGGGGCAACTCAAGAAAATAAGGAAAGAAAGGTGAGTATCTGAATCTTGTGTTCTTTCTCTTTTAAGCCCTCAAATTCCATAAAAATCTGCCTAAAAGCTGGAAAATGATTTAGCAAAGAAAATAAGTCTTTATTCTGTAGACAGAGATGAAAGCTTAAAAGGAAAATGCTATTTTTGAGGTCCTATTTTAGGTTAGATGTGTATTTAAATTAATAATATAGATAGATATTATATACTCATCAACTGTGACAGAGATGACAATACAAAGCAAGAAAACACTGGGATCCTGAAGTGGAGACCTGAAGTTCAGAAAAACATTGACAGAAAGTTTAGGAACTGAGAAGCTGAAATTCAAAGACTGGTATTTTGCAGATGCTTAATTAAGCTTCAACTGAGGAGAAGTTAAAGGCAACAACGGTGGTCAGTAATTGACATTTATTGACAGCTAACTATGAATCCTGATTCTTCCATTGCTTTACATTATTTCATTTAATTCTTACAGCAGACATAAATGTGCATTTTACAGATGAGGAAACTGAGGCAGAGAGAGATTACCAAGTAAACTGGTCAAGGTCACAGAGATAGAGAGTAATAAAAGATGGGATTCAAACCTAAGCTTGGGATTGATGGGATTCAGACTCCAGAATTTAAACTCTTAGCAATTATTTACATTGCTATGAACTGACATGTCACAATGAATGCTAGGAGGATAAGAAGAAATGCTTTATATATTATCTAGCGTGCTACCTCTATGCCACCTGGCATGTTTATTAGGCCTACCAGAAAAAAAGAAATTATCTTCTAAAGTTTCTTTAATTGAAGATGCACCTATGTTATTAGCATAGAAGATTGTGCTAAATAGAGGCATACAAAGCTTACAGGTTGGTAGAAGAGAGTCTGCTGCTGCTGCTGCTAAGTTGCTTCAGTCGTGTCCGACTCTGTGCGACCCCATAAACGGCAGCCCACCAGGCTCTGCCATCCCTGGGATTATCCAGGCAAGAACACTGGAGTGGGTTGCCATTTCCTTCTCCAATGCATGAAAGTGAAAAGTGAAAATGAAGTCGCTCAGTCTTGTCCAACTCTTCACGACCCCATGGACTGCAGCCTACCAGGCTCCTCCGTCCATGGGGTTTTCCAGGCAAGAGTACTGGAGTGGGGTGCCATTGCCTTCTCCAAAAGAGAGTCTACTATTTAAGATTTTTACCTCAGTAATTTTTATACTGATTACATGTTGAAATGTATTCCAGATATATTGAATTAAATAAAAATCTTATTAAAATTAATTTCACCTGTTTTTCATTTTTTTTAAAAAGTGTCTACTAAAGAATTTAAAATTATGTGAGAAGCTTGCATTCTACACTACATGATGCTGTTCCAGATCTTTTTCTACATATCTTAAAAGAACACAGAATAGATTATCTATGTCTGTAAATATATGAATACACAGGTACAGCGGTTTTCCCCACAAAAGTTGATCAGCTTCCTTTCCCACTTAATACAATCAGGATTTCTTTTCCAAAAAGTACATATACATTGACCTCATTCTTTTTAAGGGTCATTTTGATACCCACTGCGTGGATATTCATATGTATCTAACTTTCTACTGATGAACTCAGAGGTTGTTTATATTCATTTGCTTTTTCAAACAATGCTACAGGAACATCCTCATATTGCCTCAGTTTGTAGAAAGCTGGGTCAGAGGGTATGAGGACTTAAAATGTTGACAGTTGAGCAGTCAGATTCTGAAGGGCTTCCTAGGCAAGGCTAAGGAATGTTAAGTTTATCTTGCAGTCTCTAGGAAGTCATAAAATTGTTAACTCTTCATAGTTTTCTTGCAGTATAAGTAAGGGGGAACAGGGGAGATACTATAATCTCACAACAAGTTACAGTTTTCCTTTCAGTCTTTTCTGGTGTATGACTACTACTTAGCAAAAGTAAAAACACAGTCCACATCAATTTTAGGTCTTACTTTTAGAACTTAATGCTCCTGCATAAGCACTTTTTGCACGTATTGCAGTCTTTATAACAAGTTCATTTAGCCAGACTTTTAGCCAGACACTAGGGCCTTTTTGTTACATTTGAGTAGCTCAGATAATCCCTTTCTCTGGGGCTTCAAGTCACATTATCCATGGATACTCTCCAGTTATCACTCAACCAAACTCAGGTCTCTTTGTTCTTGTGTTGAAACTATTAAAGTTGATTCTCTGGTGTAGGGAGTAACTGGATGCAGGGAGGGAGCTGCAAGGTCCTGGTGAGAGATGGGCAGGTTAGGATCATACCAGCATACTCAAGCTTTTAATGTCTCAGTTTCCTCATTCTGAGAAGAAATCTTCATGGTGGGCCATAGCATAGTATATATACTACATGTTCACTGAGAACATACTTGCTGTGCCCAACATAGCACAGGGCCACATCATGTTAGTTCACAAAAAGCTAGGAAGCGGCAGTGCTGTTAAAACCATGAGCTGAACACATTACTTTATTAGGCAAGGAAGTTTCTACTCATATTATTTATTCAATAAACACCAGGCATCTACTTTATAAAAACAGATCATTATGGGAGATATGAAAGAGTATAAGTAAGCTAAAATGAAACACCTGAGCCTAAGCAGCTTAAAATCTAGTTTGTGAGACAGAAAGACAAACAGTAAGAGTGGCATGTGATAAAAGCTGAAAAAGCATAAAAGCAAAGACTTATAAACTTCAAGGAGAAAATGATTTTTGGATATACAAGAGATTCTAGTTGAAGAGAAGTGGATAGTAGAAAGAAATGTGTTCACTTCAAAAAGCTTTTTCTAAATTCATTACTCAGAATGGCTGTAAGAATGCTTTAACTGGTTAGAGAACACAGCTAGTTACCCAAAGAAGGTGAACTACTACTTTATACCACTAGACTAGCTATAATTAAAAATGCAGACAATAACAAATGTTGGGGAGGATGTGGAGAAACTGGAACTTTAATAAGCTGCTGAGAATATAAAATGGTGCAGCCACTTTGGAACACAGTTTGGCAGTTTCTCAAAAAGTTAAACACAGAGTTCCTCTATGACCCAGCAATTCAACCCAATTCCATCTAAGGGAAATGAAAACATATGTCCACACAAAAATTGTACACAAATGTTCATAGCAGTATTATTCATAACAGCCAAGAAATGGAAAAACTCCAAATGTTCATCAGCTGATGAATGGTAAACAGAATGTGGTATAACACATATATAAGGGAATATTTTTCAGCTATAAAAAGGAATAAAATACAGATTCATGCTACAACATGGATGAATCTTGAAGATGTTTACTAAGAAGGCAAACACAGAGGTCACATATTGTATTATTTACATGAAAGTTCCAGAACAGGCAAATCCATAAAGCAAAAATGAGATGTGCAGTTGCCAGGGACTGGAGGGTAGGGAAATGGGGAGTGACTGCTAACAGGGATGAGGTTTCTTTTGTGGGTGATTAGAATGTTCTGCAGTTAGATAGTGGTTATAGTTGCAGACCATACTGTGAATACACTAACAACCACTAAATGGTATGCTTTAAAGGGATGAATGTTATGCTATGTGAATGATATCTCAATTAAAGCGATCAACTTTTTTTTGCTGGTAAGAATTGATAGCTAGGCACCTTCCTGCTTTAGCTGATGAAACCAATAGAAAAATAAAATGAAAAAATATATGTACTCTCTCATATAGTGAATACATAGAATTCTATGATAAAAATGTTTCTGCCATACCTGTGCTTTTTTTTCACAAAGTGTATACACAGTTTCCAAATTTGGATCATTGTGAAGAGGATGAGAATACATTCGATGCTCAAAGGCCTCTACTTTCTGGATAACTTTTTTCAGTCCTTGATCCTGAATGCCCATGTCATCAATAGGGTCTAATAAGGGAACACCATCAGGAAAACGTTTCTGAACTTCCTGAAACAAAATATTTAAAATTCAGTTTTCACTTCACAGGTAGTATTAGTTAAGACTAAGCTAAACCAGCATTTCCTTTTATGTTTTTCCTATGCACATAGACATGTATTATAATTCATTAATAATTCTAATATTTAGAGTTTAGTAAGTTCTGGATGTGGCACAACTTATTGATAAAACCCATTACTGTACATTTACTGCTGTAACTTCTTGCCATTATAAATAATCCTGAATTAAACATCTCAAGTGTAAATTTTTTTCAATTTTCTGATTACTTCTTTGGGCTGATTCTTAGGGAGCGTGGTACTGAGTTGAAAGAATTAAAAAGACAAACTTTTTAAGGGATCCAGATCCCCATTGCTACATTTTATTTCTCTAACATGATTTAACTATTAAATATAATGAACATGTGAATTCAGAGAAGAGATAGTTTATTACAGTCTCATATCCCACTGGAAGACTTTCAGGGTCTTAAGATAGGCCTTAAACGTAATATAGGATTTGGTAGGTTAGAAATTAAAAAAAAAAGGTTACCCACAAAACTCTTTGTAAAATTGTTAAGAGAATTATTCATTTTAAGAAACCCACATATGGACCACAGCTTAAAAATTCCTACTCTTCACAAAAAGCATCTGGTTTTCTCAGATTTTAGTATATGGCCTTTGCTACATAGTAAATGCTCTTCAAACATTTACTAACCAACTAATAATTTTCCATAAGACTATTTTATCCATGTATTAATCAAAAGTCCAGGCACATGATTTTACATATAAAAACTTTTAACACACTCTATAGTTACTTTCATTCATAACCAGTAAAGCAAAGGTATTTAACATACAACAGTGGTCACGTTTTACTGTGTGAGCCCTCCTTTAGACTAACTTGTTGATAGATTCAAAGAGAGGGCAATCTACATATAGACCTGTGCCACTATGTTTGTTAAAAATAATTGCCACTATTGGCAGTGTTTATAGTTTTTCTGAAAGAAAGCAATATATTTAAAAGCATATCAATTGCCTTGTTATACAATCTATTTATATTTATATTTAATTTATAAAATTAATGTCTATACCTGTATTGATTTTAGAACACTCTGTCTGTTGTCCAGTGGTCGAAGGTCTTTGGGGATGTAAAGTCTAACACTGCTGATAGCAGACAGGAGATGCACCAAAACTGGAACAACCTACCAACAGAAAAGTTATATATATATAAAACAACACTGCACATTTTCAAATTCTGCCATTTCTTAACTTCAGTTTGAATCCTTATAAGAAAATTGCACTTACATTATGTGACAGGTATAATAAGTGGATAGCAACCACTGTGGAAGCTTATACCTTAATAGAAACTATTATTTTGTTTTAAATATATTTATTTATTTGGCTGCACCAGCTCTTAGTCACAGCATATAGGATCCAGTTTTCTGACCAGGCATCGAACATGGGCCCCCTGCACTGGAAGCCCAGAGTCTAAGCCACTAGGGAAGTCCCTAGAACTACATTTAAAAAGTAAAAATAAATTCAAATCTTTAAGTAACAGGCTAACAAATGGTACATAAAAATAAGTGATTCCCTCAACAGAATCCATACTTCATTCATTTTTGCATCCTCAGTAATTGGTACTTTTTGAATATCTAAAAGTACTACAGCACTACAAATGAAGGAAAAACTAAGTGTAGATGGCCATGAAATATTCATGCAATCTCTGGATGGGCCAGAATGACTCTGTTAGACATAATCTTGAAAACCAACTATTTTCAAACTTTCCTCCATGCATTCTCCTGACAAGAATACCCTTCCCTCATTATCACACTAAAGCTGGCAAAGCAACAGTGATAAAAGTAATTTTTAGAATACACTGTTTATAAAGTGTTAACCTCTACTAATCAACTACTATCCAAAACTAGCTATATTCTAAGCCATCTTATTTTTTCTGGAAAACTAAATTCAAGATTTATTTCACAGGCAAAAGAAATAACCATTTTACAAAGTCTTACACAAATGCTGATGAAAAATTAAATTTGGCATCACATACACTTAAAATTAGAGAAGGGAAAGGTAACTATGGAAATCCCATTTCCTCCTCATATTTCATGTAAAGGAGATAGATTCAAACCAACCCTAAATAGTGCTACACAATCACTGTAGTTGAGAGATGAGATTTCCTATGGCATTATTTGCCTATATCCAGGAGTCCTACTGAAAATGTTAATTTGCAAAAGCAACTAATATTATATATGTATTCAACTTCTTAAGGTATACTTTTCCTCCGTTTCATTCTATGCCTTTGTCATTCAACCACATCAGACAGAAAAACTAGGAGCTATTTTTAAAGAGGGCTATTCTGTGCTCTGCACCTGCTGCTTCCATATCCTGGAATGCAGATGTAACTTTAAAAAGTTCTAACATTCCTAAAAATTTGCCTAAATTTCATTACTTCTTTTATAAGCTTACAACATGCACACATCTTCGATAAGTCACCTCTTTGAGCACAAAATGCTCCCTCTGTATCTCTAAACCCCTTAAAGTCAGAGACTACGTGTATTGATGCAATTCATGTTTATGCATGTCCACCTTAATTTCCTTAGTAAGACATGCTAAAGTAAAGGGAATAGAAAATGTTTTTTCAGCAGAGGAAAGACACTCAGTTTGCCCAGAGTTCAGTGAAGGCTTTTCTGTAGAGATTTCAACTGAACCGAATGAAATCATATTATTAAGAGCTGCAAAGTTTCTCGTTATCTTTAAGTAAAACAGGCACACATGTGCATTCTTAATAAAATCTGGGCCTAGAACACGGTAAACAACAAACAGTTTTCACCTAAAATAATAACTCCAATGAGTTACTCATCAGATCATTTTCTTAGAAAGAGTCTAAGCTTTGAATGTAAAAGGGAGCCATGAATTATTATCAATGTATGCCAGGAGAGAAGGAGAAGGTTGGGATGTATGCCACATATTTGCTATTCCAAGTTGCAGCAACTTAAAAGATTCCTTTGGCTACAATGAATATATGCTAGATTGGGAGAATTTTAGCCTAATTTTAGGCAAGCAGTCAATTGATAAATGTTAGGGAAAACTAAATCATGTAAGTTTCAATGGTGGTGGAATTCTAGAGAACAAGTAAGAGTGAGGAACAAAGACCAAAAGCTAGCTGGTATTCAAAATTATAGATGACACTAGGCTTTTACATGATTATTTTGAAATGTTTAACAATCTATCTTTCTAATACTGTCAACTCTGAGTCTCACATTCATTTCATCGATCCAAAGCAGCAGACTATGATGCTGCAGTGGCAGATTTTATTTTCCCCAAAGCAGTGCCTATTATGACAAGTATCATTACAATGACCTTTCTTCAAAGCCCTAGCCAATGTACCACATACTTAAAGCAATGTTTAAAAATAACAAAATTTCAGCATATTGGTCTACAAAAAGATACTTGAAAAGTCCTCAATAAGGCTTACTTACAACTACTCTATATTAATTATTTTAAAATAAAGGAAAAGCGAAGTCACACAGTCGTGTGCAACTCGTAGTGACCCTATGGACTGCAGCCTACCAGGCTCCTCTATCCAGGGGATTTTCCAGGCAAGAGTACTGGAGTGGGTTGCCACTGCCTTCTCCAATGCATGAAAGTGAAAAGTGAAAGGGAAGTCGCTCAGTCGTGTCCGACCCTTAGCATGGACTGCAGCCTACCAGGCTCCTCCATCCATGGGATTTTCCAGGCAAGAGTACTGGAGTGGGTTGCCA
>SJYT01059810.1:0-103381 GCA_006410635.1 Cephalophus harveyi
AATCCTTTTCCAACAAAGCAGGGAAAGGAACCCTCATCTCGAGCTGAGAAGGGGAAAACGAGGTTCCTCTTGGGTTTTGCTGGGACTTTTAGAGTTCCTCTCGCATGGAGACAGTTGGAGACAGTTATGTCGGGGAGCTTCTTGTGTTGCAGCAAGGGTGTGAAGGACCCTTTCGAGGTCCAAGAGGGAAGGTGTTATTTCCCTCGAGATGCCACAGCAGAAACGGCCTCATCTCGCCTGGAAGGGAGAATCTCTTGGTTTTTGTTGAGTTGCTGCAGGTCCCTCTTGAGTTATGACAGGGATTCAAGGACTCACTCGTGTGGCCTCAGGAAAGGCCAGTCTCCATGCGAGTTGGGAGGGGCCTCTCGGGATTCCTCTCCAGTCAGTGCCAGATCCTAGTCTGCGTCTGGAGCTGAAGCTGGAACCTGAGGTTTCCTCTCCAGTGCTGACATGGATTTGGGGTTTCTCTAGAGTCTCCAAAGGGGAGTCAGGCATCATCTCGAGTGGAGACATGCACTTCCATTTTCGCCCCTAGCAGTAGCAGCAGTGTCAGGCTTTCTGTCGAGTTGACTCAGGGACCTGTGGCTTTCCCTCGAGGGGCCACAGGGCTGTCACACATTCCACCACAATGTGAGTCGATTCTCAAGGTGACAGTCGAGGCAGTCCAGGGAAATTAGGTACTTCTGGAGTGGACTGAGATATTTGTGGTATTTTGGAATGCTGGCATGACCCCTTGTATTCTTTTCAACATTCCTGTTGAGAGAGCCTCCTCCTGAGTTGTCATGGGAATGCTGGGAATCCTTTTCCGATGAAGCAGGGAAAAGAACCCTCATCTGGAGTTGAGGAGGGGACACCAGGGCTCCTCCTGAGTTGTGGCAGGACACTCGGTGTTCCTCTCGAGTGAAGAGTTGTATGTCGGGGAACTTCTTGAGTTGCAGCAACGGTGTGAAGGACCCTTTAGAAGTCCAAGAGAGAAGGTGGGATTTCACTCGTGATGACACAGCTAAAAAGGGCCTCATCTCGCCTGGAGGGGAGAATCTCCTGTTTTTTCTCGAGTTGTGGCAGGTCCCTTTCGAGTTAAGATGGGGACCTCAGGGATCAGCTCGTCTGGCCTCAGGAAAGGCCAGTCTCCATGCAAGTGGTGAGGGACCTCTCAGGATTCACTCCATTCGGTGCCGGGTCATAAGTCCTCATCTGGAGCTGAGGCCGGAACCTGAGGTTACATCTCCAGTGCTGACATGGATCCTGGAGTACCTTTGGAGTCTCCACAAGGGAGTCAGGCCTCAACTCCTGTGGAGCCATGCACGTCCGCTTTCCTCAAGAGCTGTAGCAGCAGTGTCAGGCTTCACGACGAGTTGACACAGGGATGTGTGGCTTTCCCTCGAGGCTTTCCCACAGGGCTGTCACACGTGCTACCGTGATGTGAGTCAATTCTTGGGGTGACAGTCGAGGCAGTGCACAGAAATCAGGTTCCTCTGGAGTGGACTGAGACATTTGGGGGTCTTTTGCCATGGAGGCACGACCCCTGGAGTTCCTCTCGACATTCCTGTTGAAAGCGCCTGCTCTTGATATGCGACAGGATGCTGGGAAACCTTTCCCGAAGAAGCAGGGAAAGGAATCCTCATCTCGAGCAGAAGAGGGGCAATCGGGGCTCCTCTTGAATTTGGCGAGACCCTCGGTGTTCTTCTCGACTGGACACGGGTATGTCGGGGAACTCCTTGAGTTGCAGAAAGTGTGTGAAGGACCCTTTTGAGGTTCAAGCGTGAAGGTGTTACTTCCCTTGAGATGCCACAGCGGAACAGGGCCTCATCTCACCTGGAGGGGAGAATCTCCTGGTTTTTGTCGAGTTGTGGCATGTTCCTATCGAGTTATGACGGGGACCTCAGGAACCCGCTTGTGTGGCCTCAGGAATGACCAGTCTCCATGCGAGTTGTGAAGGGCATCTCGGGATTCATCTCTAGTGGAGACGGGTATGTCGGGGAACTTCTTGAATTGCAGCAAGGGTGTGAAGGACCCTTTCGAGGTTCAAGAGGGAAGGTGGATTTCACTCAAGATGGCACAGCAGAAAAGGGACTCATCTCGACTGGAGGGGAGAACCTCCTGGTTGTTCTCGTGTTGTGGCAAGTCCCTCTCGAGTTATGACGGGGACCTCAGAGACCCACTCGTGTGGCCTCAGGAAACGCCAATCTCCATCCGAGTTGTGAGGGGCCGCTTGGGATTCCACACCAGTTGGTGCCGGGTTCTAAGTCCTCATCTCAGCCTAGGCCGAATGTGAGGTTTTCTCTCCCATGCTGACATGGATGTTGGGGTTCCTCTGAAGTCTCCACAGGGGAGTCAGGCCTCGTCTCGCATGGAGACATGCACGTCCGCTTTCCTACTGAGCTGTAGCTGCAGTGTCAGGCTTCCCATCGAGTTGACACAGGAATCTGTGGCTTTCCCTTGAAGCTTTCCCACAGGGATATCACATGAGCCACCATGGTGTGAGTCAATACTCGGTGTGATACCTGAGGCAGTTCAGTGAAATCAGGTTCCTCTGAAGTGGACTGAGACATTATGGGTCTTTTGGAATGGGGCAATGACCCTGGATTCCTCTCGACATTCCTGTTGAGAGTGCCTCATCTAGAGTTGTGATGGGAACGCCGGGAATCCTTTCCCAATGAAGCAGGTAAAGGAAATCTCATCTCGAGCAGAGGAGGGGGAAACGGGGCTCCTCTTGACTTTGGTGGGACTCACGGTGTTCCTCTCGAGTGGACATGGGTATGTCGGGGGTCTTCTTGAGTTGCTGCAAGGGTGTGAAGGACAGTTTCGAGGTTCAAGAGGGAAGGTGTGATTTCCCTCGAGATGCCACAGTGGAAAAGAGCCTCATCTCATCTGGAGGGGAGAACCTCCTGGTTTTTCTCGAGTTGTGGCAGGTCCCTCTCGAGTTATGATGGGGACCGCAGGGACCCGCTCACGTGGCCTCAGAAAAGGCCAGTCTCCGTGCAAGTTCAGAAGGGCCCCTCAGTATTCCTCTCCGGTCGTTGCCAGGTCCTTAGTCCCCGTCTGGAGCCAAAGCTGGAACATGAGGTTTCCTCTCCAATGCTCGCATGGATCATGGGGTTCTTCTGCAGTCTCCCCAGGGGATTCAGGCCTCATCTCCTGTGGTTACATGCACGACCACTTTCCTCCCGAGCTGTAGCAGCAGTGTCAGGCTTCCCATCGAGTTGACCCAGGGATTTCTGTCTTTCCCTCGAGATGCCACAGGGCTGTGGAATGAACCACCGTGGTGTGAGGCGATACACGGGTGACATTTGAGGTAGTGCAGGGAAATCAGGTTCATCTGGAGTGGACTGAGACATCTGGGGGACTTTAAGTACGTTGGCATGACCCCTGGAGATCTTGGCTTCCTATTGAGAGTGCCGCCTCTTGATATGTGACGAGAACGGCTGGATTCCTTTCCCAACGAAGCAGGAAAAGGGACCCTCATCTCGAGTTCATGAGGGGGAAACCGAGCTCCTCCTGAGTTGTGCTGGGACCCTCAGTGTTCCTCCCGCCTGGGGACGGGTATGTCGGGGAACTTCTTGAGTTGCAGCAAGGGTGAGTAGGACCATTGCGAGGTTCAAGAGGGAAGGCGTGATTTCCCTCGAAACGCCGCAGCAGAAAAGGGTGTCACCTCCCCTCCAGGTGAGACCCTCCTGATTTTTCTCGAGTTGCGGCAGGTCCCTCTCGAATTATGACTGGGACCTCAGGGACCCTTTGGTGTGGCCTCAGGAAAGGCCAGTCTCTGTGCCAGTTGAGAGGGGCCCCTTGGGATTCCTATCCAGTCTGTGTCGGATCTGAGGTCCTCGTCTGGAAATGCGGCCAGAACTTGAGGTTTCTTCTCCAGTTTTGACATGGATCTTGGGGTTCCTCTGGAGTCTCCACAGGAGAGTCAGGACTCTTCTCGAGTGGAGACATACACGTCTGTTTTCCTCCCGAGCTGTAGCAGCAGTGTCAGTCTTCCCGACGTGTTGACACAGGGATCTTTGGCTTTCCCTCGAGGTGCCACAGGGCTGCCGCAAGTGCCATGGTGGTGTGATTCTATGCTTGGGGTGACCTTCGAGGCAGGGCAGGGATATCAGGTTCATCTGGAGTGGACTGAGACATTTGGGGGTCTTTTGGAATGATGGCACGACCCCTGGAGTTCCTGTCGACTTTCCTGTTGAGAGCACGTCCTCTTCTGTGATGAGAAATCCAGAATCCTTTCTTGACGAAGCAGGGAAAGGAACCCTCATCTGGAGCGGAGGAGGGGGAAAGGGGGCTCCTCTTGAATTGTGATGGGACCCTCAGTGTTCCTCTCGAGTGGAGACGTGTATGTCTGGGAACTTCTTGAGTTGCAGCAAGGGTGGGAAGGATACTTGCGAGGTTCAAGAGGGAAGGCGTGATTTCTCTCGGGAGGCCGGAGCAGAAAACGACCTCAAATCGCCTGAAGGGTAGAACCTCCTGGTTTTTCTCGAGTTGCGGCAGGTCCCTCTCGCGCTACGACGGGGACCTCAGGGACCCACTCACGTGGCCTCAGGAATCGCCAGTCTCCGTGCGAGTTGCGAGGGACCCCTCGGGATTCCTCTCCAGTCAGTGTCGGGTCCTAGGTACTCGTCTGGAACTGCAGCCAGAACCTTAGGTTTCCTCTCCAGTGCAGACATCGATCTTGGGGTTCCTCTGGAGTCTCCACAGGAGAGTCAGGACTCTTCTGCAGTGGAGACATACACTTCTGTTTTCCTCCCAAGCTGTAGCAGCAGTGTCAGGCTTCCTGACGAGTGGACACAGGGATCTGTGGCTTTCCCTCAAGTTGCCAGAGGGCTGTCGCACGTGCCACCAGGGTGTGATTCGATGCTCGGGGTGACCTTCGAGGCAGGGCAGGGAAATAATGTTCATCTGGAGTGGACTGAGACATTTGAGTGTCTTTTGGAAAGGTGGCACGACCCCTGGATTTCCTCTCAACTTTTCTGTTGAGAGGACTTCCTCTTGCTTTGTGACGGGAACGACAGAAACCTTTCCCAATGAAGCAGGAAAAGGAAGCATCATCTGCAGCAGAGGAGGGGGAAAGGTGACTCCTCTTGATTTGTGGTGGGACCCTCAGTGTTCCTCTCGAGTGGAGACAGGTATGTCAGGGAACTTCTTGAGTTGCAGCAAGGGTGTGAAGGACCCTTTGAGGTTCCGGAGGGAAGGCGTGATTTCTCTCAGGATGCATCAGCAGAAAACAGCTTCATCTCGCCTGGAGGGGAGAACCTCCTGGTTTTTCTCGTGTTGTGGCAGGTCCTTCTTGGGTTATGAGGGGGACCTCAGGGACCTGCTCACGTGGCCTCAGGAAAGGCCAGTCTCCGTGAGAGTTGAGAAGGTCCCCACGGGATTCTTCTAAAGTTGGTGCCGGGTCTTAACTCCCTGTCTGGAGACGAAGCTGGAACCTGAGGTTTCCTCTCCAGTGCTGGCATGGATCTTGAGGTTCTTCTGGAGTCTCCCTAGGGGAGTCAGGCATCGTCTCCTGTGGTTACACGCATGTCCGCTATCCTCCCGAGCTCTAGCAGCAGTGTCAGGCTTTCTGTCAAGTTGACCAAGGGATCTCTGCCTTTCCCTCGAGATGCCACAGGGCTGTGGCACGTGCCACCATAGAGTGAGGCGATATGCGGGTGACACTCCAGGTAGTGCAGGGAAGTCAGTTTCATCTGGAGTGGACTGAGACATCTGGGGGACTTTTAGTATGTTGGTATGAGCGCTGGAGATCTCGGATTTCCTGTTGAGAGCGCCACCTCTTGAGATGCATCGGGAATGGCAGGAATCCTTTCCTGATGAAGCAGGGAAAGGGAACCTGATCTCGAGCTCACGAGGGGGAAAAGGGGCCCCTCCTGTGTTGTGCCATGACCCTCGGTGTTCCTCCCGTGGGGGGACGGGTATGTCAGGGAACTTCTTGAGTTGCAGCAAGGCTTGGAAGGACCCTTGCGAGGTTCAAGAGGGAAGGCATGATTTCCCTCGAGACGCCACAGCAAAAAAGGGCCTCATCTCGCCTGCAGGGGAGAACCTCCTGGCTTTTCTCGAGTTGCAGCAGGTCCCTCTTGAGTTACTACGGGGACCTCAGGGACCTGCTGGCATGGCCTCAGGAAAGACCAGTCTCCGTGCGAGTTGAGAGGGGCTCCTCGGGATTCCTCTCCAGTCGGTGCTGGGTCTTAAGTTACTGTCTGGAGCTCAAGCTGGAACCTGAGGTTTCCTCTCCAGTGCTGGCATGGATCTTGGGGTTCCTCTGGAGTCTCCCCAGGGGGTCAGGCTTCGTCTCCTGTGGTTATACGAACGTCTGCTTTCCTCCCGAGCAGTAGCAGCAGTGTCAGTCTTCCCGTCGAGTTGACACAGGGATCTCTGTCTTTCCCTCGAGATGCCACAGGGCTGTGGCACTTGTCACCATGGAGTGAGGCGACATGCGGGTGAGACTCGAGGCAGTGCAGGGAAGTAAGGTTCATCTGGTGTGGACTGAGACATCTGGGGGACTTTTATTATGATGCTACGACCCCTGGAGATCTTGGCTTTCCTGTTGAGAGCGCCACCTCTTGATATGGGATGGGAACGGCGGGAATCCTTTCCCGACGAAGCAGAGAAAGGGACCCTCATTTCGAGCTCATGATGGGGAAACGAGGCTCCTCCTGAGGTGTGCCGGGACACTCAGTGTTCTCCCCGCCTCGGGTCGGGTATGTTGGGGAACTTCTTGAGTTGCAGCAAGGGTGGGAAGGACACTTGCAAGGTTCAAGTGGGAAGGTGTGATTTCCCTCGTGATGCCACAACTGAAAAGGTCCTCATCTCACCTGCACGGGAGAACCTCCTGGTTTTTCTCGAGTTGTGGTAGGTCCCTCTCGAGTTACGATGGGGACCTCAGGGACCCGCTGGCGTGGCCTCAGGAGAGACCAGTCTCCATGTGAGTTGCAAAGGGCCCCTCGGTATTCCTCTCCAGTCACTGTCGGGTCCTAGGTCCTCGTCTGGAACTGCGGCCAGAACCTGAGGTTTCCTTTCCAGTGCTGAAATGAATCTTGGAGTTCCTCTGGAGTCTCCACAGGAGAGTCAGGACTCTTCTCAAGTGGAGACATACACGTCCGTTTTCCTCCCAAGCTGTAGCAGCATTGTCAGGCTTCCTGACGAGTTGACACAGCGATCTCTGACTTTCCCTCAAAGTGCCACAGGGCTGTCGCACGTGCCACTGTGGTGTGATTCGATGCTCGGTGTGAAGCAGGGCGGGGAAATCAGGTTCACCTGGAGTGGACTGAGACATTTGGGGGTCTTTTGGAATGGTGGCACAACCCCTTCAGTTCCTCTCTACTTTCCTGTTAAGAACACGTCCTCTTGCTGTGCGATGGGAACACCAGAATCCTTTCCCGATGAAGCACGGAAAGGAACCCTCCTCTGGAGCAGAGGAGGCGGAAAGGGGGCTCCTCTTGAGTTGTGGTGGGACACTCAGTGTTCCTCTCGAGTGGAGACGGGTATGTCGGGGAACTTCTTGAGTTGCAGCAAAGGTGTAAAGGACCCTTTGAGGTTCAGGAGTTAAGGCGTGATTTCTCTCGGGATGCCGCAGCCGAAAACGTCCTCATCTCACCAGGAGGGGAGAACCTCCTGGCTTTTCGTGAGTTGTGGCAGGTCACTCTCGATTTACGACGGGGACCTCAGGGACCCGCTCGCGTAGCCTCAGGAAAGGCCAGTCTCGATCTGAGTTGAGAGGGGTCCCTCGGTATTCCTCTGCAGTCGGTGCCGGGTCCTAAGTCCCCATCTGGAGCCGAAGCTGAAACCTGAGGCTTCCTCTCCAATGCTGGCATGGATCTTCGGGTTCCTCTGGAGTCTGCCAAGGGGAGTCAGACATCATCTCCTGTAGTTACACGCACGTCCTATTTCCTACCGAGCTGTAGCAGCAGTGTCAGGCTTCCCGTCGAGTTGACCCAGGGATCTCTGTCTTTCCCTCGAGATACCACAGGGCTGTCGCACATGCCACCATGGTGTGATTTGATGCACGGGGTGACCTTCGAGGCAGAGCATGGAAATCAAGTTCATCTGGAGTGGACTGAGACATTTGTGGGCCTTTTGGAATGGTGGCACGACCCCTGAGTTCCTCTCGACTTTCCTGTTGAGAGCACGTCCTCTTGCTGTGCGATGGGAACTCCAGAATCCTTTCCCAATGAAGCAGGGAAAGGAACCCTCATCTGGAGCAGAGGAGGGGGAAAGGAGGCTCCTCTTGAGTTGTGCTAGGACCCTCAGTCTTCCTCTCGAGTGGAGACAGATATGTTTGGGAACTTCTTGAGTTGCAGCAAGGGTGTGAAGGACCCTTTCAGGTTCAGGAGGGAAGGCGTGATTTCTCTCGGGATGCCGCAGCTGAAAACCACCTTATCTCGCCTGTAGGGGTGAACCTCCTGGTTTTTCTCGAGTTGCGGTAGGTCCCTCTTGAGTTATGATGGTGACGTCAGGGACCCGCTTACGTGGACTCAGGAAAGGCCAGTCTCCGCGCAAGTTGAGTGGGACCCCTCGGGGTTCCTCTCCAGTCAGTGCTGGGTACTAATTCCCCGTCTGGAGCCGAAGCTGGAATCTGAGGTTTCCTCTCCAGTTCTGGCATGGATCTTGGGGTTCCTCTGGAGTCTCCCCAGGGGAGTCAGGCCTCGTCATCTGTGATTACATGCATGTCCGCCTTTCTCCCGAGCTGAAGCAGCACTGTCAGGCTTCCCGTCGAGTTGACCAGGGATCTCTGTCTTACCCTTGATATGCCACAGAGCTGTGGCATGACCCAAGGTGGTGTGAGGCGATATGCAGGTGACCTTGGTGGCAGGGCAGGGAAATAAGGTTCATCTGTAGTGGACTGAGACATTTGGGGGTCTTTTGGAATGGTGGCACGACCCCTGGAGTTCCTCTCGACTTTCCTGCTGAGAGCACGTCCTCTTTCTGTGCAACGGGAATGGCGGGAATCCTTTCCCGATGAAGCAGGGGAAGGAACCCTCATCTGGAGCAGAGGAGGGGGAAAGGGGGCTCCTCTTGATTTGTGGTGGGACCCTCAGTGTTCCTCTCGAGTGGAGAAGGGTATGTCGGGGAACTTCTTGAGTTCCAGCAAGGGTGTGAAGGACCTTTTGAGGTTCAGGAGGAAAGGCGTGATTTCTCTCAGAATGCCGCAGCAGAAAACGGCCTCATCTCGCCTGGAGGGGAGAACCTCCTGGGTTTTCTTGAGTTGCGGCAGGTCCCTCTCGAGTTACTATGGGGACCTCAGGGACCCGCTCGCATGACCTCAGGAAAGGCCAGTCTCCCTGCGATTTGAGAGGGACCCCTCAGAATTCCTCTCCAGTTGTTGCTGGTTTCTAAGTCCACGTCTGGAGCTCAAGCTGGAAACTGAGGTTTCCTCTCCAGTGCTGGCATGGATCTTGGCGTTCCTCTGGAGTATCCCCAGGGGAGTCATGCCTTGTCTCCTGTGGTGACATGCACGTCCGCTTTCCTCATGAGCTGTAGCAGTAGTGTCAGGTGTCCATCGATTTGACCCAGGGATCTCTGTCTTTCCCTCGAGATGCCAAGGGCTGTGGCAAGAGCCACAATGGTGTGAGGTGATACGTGGGTGATATTCGAGGCAGGGCTCGGAAATGAGGTTCATCCGGAGTGGACTGAGACATCTCGGGAAATTTTAGTATGTTGGCATGACCTCTTGAGATCTCGGCTTTCCTGTTGAGAGTGCCACCTGTTGAGATGCGATGGGAATGGCGGGAATCCTTTCCAGACGAAGCTGGGAAATGGACCCTCATCTTGAGTTCACAAGGGGGAAACGGGGCTCCTCCTGAGTTGTGCCGGGAACCTCGATGTTCCTCCTGCTTGGTGACGGGTATGTCAGGGAACTGATTGAGTTGCAGTAACGGTAGGAAGGAACCTTGCAAGGTTCAAGAGGGAAGGGGTTATATCCCTCGAGATGTCACAGCAGAAAAGGGCCTCTTCTCTCCTGCAGGGGAGCACCTCCTGGTTTTTCTCGAGTTGCGCAGGCCCCTCTCGATTTACGACGGGGACTTCAGGCACCCGCTGGCGTGGCCTTAGGAAAAACCAGTCTCCATGCGAGTTGCGAGGGGCCCCTTGGGATTCCTCTCCAGTCAGTGTTGGGTCCTAGGTCCTCGTCTGGAATTGCGGCCAGAACCTTAGGTTTCCTCTCCAATGCTGACATGGATCTTGGGGTTCCTCTGGAGTCTCCACAGGAGAGTCAGTTCTCTTCTCGTAGTGGCGACATACACATCTGCTATCCTCCCGAGCTGTAGCAGCATTGTCAGGTTTCCCGACGAGTTGACAGAGGGATCTGTAGCTTTCCTTCGAGGTGCCACAGGGCTGTCACATGTGCCACCGTGGTGTGATTCAATGCTTGGGGTGACGTTCGAGGCAGGGCATGGAATTCAGGTTTATCTGGAGTGGACTGAGACATTTGGGGGACTTTTGGAATGGTGGCACAACCCCTGAGTTCCTCTCGACTTTCCTGTTGAGAGCACGTCCTCTTGCTGTGCGACGGGAACTCCAGAATCCTTTCCCAATGAAACAGGGAAAGGAACCCTCATCTGGAGCAGAGGAGGGGGAAAGGAGGCTCCTCTTGAGTTGTGCTGGGACCCTCAGTGTACCTCTCGAGTGGAGATGGGTATGTTTGGGAACTTCTTGAGTTGCAGCTAGAGTGTGAAAGACCCTTTGAGGTTCAGGAGGGAAGGCGTGATTTCTCTCAGGATGCCGAAGCTGAAGACGGCCTCATCTCGCTTGTAGGGGTGAACCTCCTGGTTTTTCTCGAGTTGCGGCAGGTCCCTCTCTATTTACAGTGGTGACATCAGGGACCCGCTCGCGTGGACTCAGGAAAGGTCAGTCTCCATGCGAGTTGAGTGGGGCCCCTCAGGGTTCCTCTCCAGTTGGTGCAGGGTCCTCAGTCCCCGTCTGGAGCCGAAGCTGGAACCTGAGGTTTCCTCTCCAGTGCTGGCATGGATTTGGGGTTCCTCTGGAGTCTCCCCAGGGGAGTCAGGCCTCATCTCCTGTGGTTACAAGCACGTCTGCTTTCCTCCCAAACGGTAGCAGCAGTGTCAGGATTCCTGTTGAGTTGACCCAGGGATCTCTTTCTTTCCCTTGAGATGCCACAGGGTTGTGACACGAGCCACCGTGGTGTGAGGCGATATGCGGGTGACTCTCGAGGTACTGCAGGGAAATCAGATTCATCTGGAGTGGACTGTGACATCCGGGGGATTTTAAGTATTTTGGCACGACCCCTAGAGATCTCGGCTTTCCTGTTGAGAGCGCCACCTCTTGAGATGCGATGGGAATGGCGGAAATCCTTTCCTGAAGAAGCAGGGAAATGAACCCTCATCTCGCACTCACGATGGGGAAACGGGGCTCCTCTTGAGTTGTGCCGGGACCCTCGGAGTTCCTCCCGCGTGGAGCCGGGTTTGTCGGGTAACTTCTTGTATTGCAGCAAAGTTGGGAAGGACCCTAGCGTGGTTCAAGAGGGAAGGCGTGATTTCCCTCAAGACGCCGCAGCAGAAAAGGGCCTCAACTCGACTACAGGGGAGATCCTCCTGGTTTTCTTGAGTTGCGACAGGTCCCTGTTGAGTTACAACGGGGACCTCAGGGATCCGCTCGCATGGCCTCTGGAAACGCCAGTCTCCCTGCAATTTGAGAGGGGCCCCTCAGGATTCCTCTCCAGTCATTGCCGGTTCTGAAGTCCACGTCTGGAGCCGATGCTGGAACCTGAGGTTTCCTCTCCAGTGCTGGCATGGATCTTGGGATTCCTCTGGAATCTCCCCAGGGGAGTCAGCCCTCATCTCATGTGGTTGCATGCACATCCGCTTTCCTCATGAGCTGTAGCAGTAGTGTCAGGCATCACATCTTGTTGACCCAGGGATCTCTGTCTTTCCCTCGAGATGACACAGGGCTGTGGCACAAGCAACCATGTTGTGAGGCGATAAGCGGGTGACATTCGAGGCAGGCCTGGGAAATGAGGTTCATCTGGAGTGGACTGAGACATGTGGGGGAATTTTAGTATGTTGGCACGACCCCTGGAGATCTCAGCTTTCCTGTTGTGAGTGCCACCTATTGAGATGCGACGGGAATGGCGGGAATCCTTTCCCGACAAAGCTGGGAAATGGACCCTCATCTCGAGCTCAGGAGGGGAAACGTGGCTCCTCCAGTGTTGTGCCAGGACCTCAGAGTTCCTCCCGCTTGGTTACGGGTATGTCGGGGAACTGATTGAGTTGCAGCAAGGGTGGGAAGGACCCTTGTGAGGTTCAAGAGGGAAGGCGTGATATCCCTTGAGATGCCACAGCAGAAAAGGGCCTCTTCTCTCATGCAGGGGAGCACCTCCTGGTATTTCTCGAGTTGCGCAGGCCCCTCTCGATTTACGACAGGGACCTCAGGGACCCGCTTGCATGCCTCAGGTAAAACCAGTATCCATGTGAGTTGCAAGGGGCCCCTTGGGATTCCACTCCATTCAGTGTCGGGTCCTAGGTCCTCGTCTGGAATTGCAGCCAGAACCTGAGGTTTCCTCTCCAGTGCTGGCATGGATCTTGGGGTTCCTCTGGAGTCGCCCCAGGGGAGCCAGGCCTCATTTCCTGTGGTTACATGAACGTCCGCTTTCGTTCCGAACTGTAGCAGCAGTGTCAGGCTTCCCGTTGAGTGGACCTAAGGATCTCTTTCTTTCCCTTGAGATGCCACAGGGTTGTGGCATGAGCCACTGTGTTGTGAGGCGATATGCGGGTGACACTAGAAGTAGTGCAGGGATATCAGATTCATCTGGAGTTGACCCAGGGATCTCTTTCTTTCCCTTGAGATGCCACAGGGTTGTGACACGAGCCACCGTGGTGTGAGGCGATATGCGGGTGACTCTCGAGGTACTGCAGGGAAATCAGATTCATCTGGAGTGGACTGTGACATCCGGGGGATTTTAAGTATTTTGGCACGACCCCTAGAGATCTCGGCTTTCCTGTTGAGAGCGCCACCTCTTGAGATGCGATGGGAATGGCGGAAATCCTTTCCTGAAGAAGCAGGGAAATGAACCCTCATCTCGCACTCACGATGGGGAAACGGGGCTCCTCTTGAGTTGTGCCGGGACCCTCGGAGTTCCTCCCGCGTGGAGCCGGGTTTGTCGGGTAACTTCTTGTATTGCAGCAAAGTTGGGAAGGACCCTAGCGTGGTTCAAGAGGGAAGGCGTGATTTCCCTCAAGACGCCACAGCAGAAAAGGGCCTCAACTCGACTACAGGGGAGATCCTCCTGGTTTTCTTGAGTTGCGACAGGTCCCTGTTGAGTTACAACGGGGACCTCAGGGATCCGCTCGCATGGCCTCTGGAAACGCCAGTCTCCCTGCAATTTGAGAGGGGCCCCTCAGGATTCCTCTCCAGTCATTGCCGGTTCTGAAGTCCACGTCTGGAGCCGATGCTGGAACCTGAGGTTTCCTCTCCAGTGCTGGCATGGATCTTGGGATTCCTCTGGAATCTCCCCAGGGGAGTCAGCCCTCATCTCATGTGGTTGCATGCACATCCGCTTTCCTCATGAGCTGTAGCAGTAGTGTCAGGCATCACATCTTGTTGACCCAGGGATCTCTGTCTTTCCCTCGAGATGACACAGGGCTGTGGCACAAGCAACCATGTTGTGAGGCGATAAGCGGGTGACATTCGAGGCAGGCCTGGGAAATGAGGTTCATCTGGAGTGGACTGAGACATGTGGGGGAATTTTAGTATGTTGGCACGACCCCTGGAGATCTCAGCTTTCCTGTTGTGAGTGCCACCTATTGAGATGCGACGGGAATGGCGGGAATCCTTTCCCGACAAAGCTGGGAAATGGACCCTCATCTCGAGCTCAGGAGGGGAAACGTGGCTCCTCCAGTGTTGTGCCAGGACCTCAGAGTTCCTCCCGCTTGGTTACGGGTATGTCGGGGAACTGATTGAGTTGCAGCAAGGGTGGGAAGGACCCTTGTGAGGTTCAAGAGGGAAGGCGTGATATCCCTTGAGATGCCACAGCAGAAAAGGGCCTCTTCTCTCATGCAGGGGAGCACCTCCTGGTATTTCTCGAGTTGCGCAGGCCCCTCTCGATTTACGACAGGGACCTCAGGGACCCGCTTGCATGCCTCAGGTAAAACCAGTATCCATGTGAGTTGCAAGGGGCCCCTTGGGATTCCACTCCATTCAGTGTCGGGTCCTAGGTCCTCGTCTGGAATTGCAGCCAGAACCTGAGGTTTCCTCTCCAGTGCTGGCATGGATCTTGGGGTTCCTCTGGAGTCGCCCCAGGGGAGCCAGGCCTCATTTCCTGTGGTTACATGAACGTCCGCTTTCGTTCCGAACTGTAGCAGCAGTGTCAGGCTTCCCGTTGAGTGGACCTAAGGATCTCTTTCTTTCCCTTGAGATGCCACAGGGTTGTGGCATGAGCCACTGTGTTGTGAGGCGATATGCGGGTGACACTAGAAGTAGTGCAGGGATATCAGATTCATCTGGAGTGGACTGAGACATCTGGGGGACTTTTAGTATGTTGGCACGACCCCAAGAGATCTCGGGTTTCCTGTTGAGAGTGCCACATCTTGAGATGCGACGAGAACGGTGGAAATCCTTTCCCAAAGTAGCAGGGAAAGGAACCCTCATCTCGCGCTCACGATGGGGAAATGGGGCTCCTCTTGAGTTGTGCCGGGAACCTCGGAGTTCCTCCTGCGTGGAGCCGGGTATGTCGGGCAACTTCTTGTGTTGTAGCAAAGTTGGGAAGGACCCTAGCTTGGTTCAAGAGGGAAGGAGTGATTTCCCTTGAGACTCTGCAGCAGAAAAGGGCCTCAACTTGACTGCAGGGGAGAACCTCCTGGTTTTCTCGAGTTGCGACAGGTCCCTCTAGAGTTACAACGGAGACCTTAGGGAGCTGCTCGCATTGCCTAGGAAAGGCCAGTCTCCCTGCGATTTGAGAGGGGCCCCTCAGGATTTCTCTCCAGTCATTGCTGGGCCCTAAGTCCCCATCTGGAGACGAAACTGGAACCTGAGGCTTCCTCTCCAGTGCTGGCATGGATCTTGGCATTCCACTGGAGTCTCCGCGGGGGAGTCAGGCCTCGTCTCCTGTGGTTACATGCATGTCCGCCTTTCTCCCGAGCTGTAGCAGCACTGTCAGGCTTCCCGTCAAGTTGACCAGGGATGTCTGCCTTTCCCCTGATATGCCACAGAGCTGTGGCACGACTCAAGGTGGTGTGAGGCAATACGCAGGTGACCTTCATGGCAGGGCAGGGAAATCAGGTTCATCTGGAGTGGACTGAGATATTTGGGGGTCTTTTGGAATGGTGGCACGACCCCTGGAGTTCCTCTCGACTTTTCTGCTGGAGCACGTCCTCTTGCTGTGCAACGGGAATGGCGGGAATCCTTTCCCGACGAAACCGGGAAAGGAACCCTCATCTGGAGTGGAGGAGGGGGAAAGGGGGCTCCTCTTGATTTGTGGTGGGACCTTCAGTATTCCTCTCGAGTGGAGAAGGGTTTGTCGGGGAACTTCTTGAGTTGCAGCAAGGGTGTGAAGGGCCCTTTGAGGTTCATGAGGGAAGGCATGATTTCTCTCAGGATGCCGCAACAGAAAACGGCCTCATCTCGCCTGGAGGGGAGAACCTCCTGGTATTTCTCGAAATGCGGCAGGTCCCTCTCGAGTTACGATGGGGTCCTCAGGGACCCGCTCGCATGGCCTCAGGAAAGGCCAGTCTCCGTGAGAGTTGAGAAGGGCCCCTCGGGATTCCTCTCCAGTCAGTGCCGGGTCCTAAGTTCCTATCTGAAGCCGAAGCTGGAATTTGACGTTTCATCTCCAGTGCTGACATGGATTTGGGATTTCTCTGGAGTCTCCCCAGGGGAGTCAGCCCTCATCTCCTGTGGTTACATGCACGTTCACTTTCCTCATGAGCTGTAGCAGCAGTGTCAGGCTTCCTGTCGAGTTGACCCAGGGATGTCTTTCTTTCCCTCGAAATGCCACAGGGCTGTTTTCACGCGCCACCATGTTGTGAACCAATATGCGGGTGACATTCGAGGCAAGGCTGAGAAATGAGGTTCATCTGGAGTGGACTGAGACATCTGGGGGAATTTTAGTATGTTGACACGACCCCTGGAGATCTTGGCTTTCCTGTTGAGAGTGCCACCTCTTGAGATGCGATGGGAATGGCAGGAATGCTTTCCGGACGAAGCTGGGAAATGGACCCTCATCTCGAGCTCACGAGGGGGAAATGGGCTCCTCCTGAGTTGTGCCGGGACCCTCGGTGTTCCTCCCGCGTGGTGACTGGTATGTCGGGGAACTGATTGAGTTGCAGCAAGGGTAGGAAGGACCCTTGCGAGGTTCAAGAGGGAAGGGGTGATATCCCTCGAGACGCCACAGCAGAAAAGGGCCTCTTCTCTCCTGCAGGGGAGCATCTCCTGGTTTTTCTCGAGTTGCGTTGGCCCCTCTCAATTAACGATGGGGACCTCAGGGACCCTCTGGCGTGGCCTCAGGAAAAACCAGTCTCCATGTGAGTTGCGAGGGGCCTCTGGCATTCCTCTCCAGTCAGTGTCGGGTCCTAAGTTTCCACCTGGAATTGTGGCCAGAACCTGAGGTTTCCTCTCCAATGCTGACATGGATCTTGGGGTTCCTCTGGAGTCTCCACAGGAGAGTCAGGACTCTTCTCGAGTGGAGACATACACGTCCGCTATCCTCCCGAGCTGTAGCAGCAGTGTCAGGCTTCCTGACGAGTTCATAGAGGGATTTGTACCTTTCCTTTGAGGTGCCACAGGGCTGTTGCACGTGCCACCGTGGTGTGATTCGATGCTCGGGGTGAAGTTCGAGGTAGGGCATGGAAATCATTTTCATCTGGAGTGGACTGAGACATTTGGGGGTCTTTTGGAATGGTGGCACGACCCCTGAGTTCCTCTCGAAATTCCTGTTGAGGGCACGTCATCTTGCTGTGCGAAGGGAACTCCAGAATCCTTTCCTGATGAAGCAGGGAAAGGAACTCTTATCTGGAGCAGAGGAGGGGGAAAGGAGGCACCTCTTGAGGTGTGCTGGGACCCTCAGTGTTTCTCTCCAGTGGAGACGGGTATATTCGGAAATTTCTTGAGTTGCAGCAATGGTGTGAAGGACCCTTTGAGATTCAGGAGGGAAGGCCTGATTTCTCTTGGGATGCCGCATCTGAAAACGGCCTCATCTCGCCTGTAGGGGTGAACCTCCTGGTTTTCTCGAGGTGCGGCAGGTCCCTCTCGAGTTAGGACGGTGTCATCTGGGACCCACTTGCATGGACTCAGGAAAGGCAAGTCTCCGTGCGAGTTGAGTGGGGCCCCTCGGGGTTCCTCTCCAGTCGGTGCTGGGTCCTAAGTCCACACCTGGAGCTGAAGCTGGAACCTGAGGTTTCTTCTCCAGTGCTGGCATGGATCTTGGGGTTCCTCTGGAGTCTCCCCAGGGGAGTCAGGCCTCGTCTCCTGTGGTTACATGCATGTCCGCCTTTCTCCCGAGCTGTAGCAGCAGTGTCAGGCTGCCGTCGAGATGACCAGGGATCTCTGTCTTTCCCTTCATGTGCCACAGAGCTGTGGCACGATCCAAGGTGGTGTGAGGCGATACGCAGGTGTCCTTCGTGGCAGGGCAGGGAAATCAGGTTCATCTGGAGTGGCCTGAGACATTTGGGGGTCTTTTGGAATGGTGGAACGACCCCTGAGTTCCTCTCGACTTTCCTGCTGAGAGCATGTCCTCTTGCTGTGAAACGAGAATGGGGGGAATCCTTTCCCAACGAAACAGGGAAAGGAACCCTCATCTGGAGGGAAGGAGGAGGAAATGGGGCTCCTCTTGGTTTGTGGTGGGACCCTCAGTGTTCTGCTCGAGTGGAGAAGGGTATGTCGGGAACTTGTTGAATTGCAGCAAGGGTGAGAATGACCCTTTGAGGTTCAGGAGGAAAGGCGTGATTTCTCTCAGGATGCCACAGGAGAAAACGGCCTCAACTCGCCTGGTGGGGAGAACGCCCAGTTTTTCTCGACTTGTGGCAGATCCCTCTCGAGTTACGACGGGGACCTCAGGGACCCACTCGTGTGGACTCAGGAAAGGCCAGTCTCTGTGCTAGTTGAGACGGGCCCCTCGGGATTCCTCTCCAGTTGGTTCCAGGTCCTAAGACCCCATCTGGAGCCAAAGCTGGAACCTGAGGTTTCCTCTCCAGTGCTGGCGTGGATTTGGGGTTCCTCTGGAGTCTCCCCAGGGGAGTCAGGCCTCATCTCCTGTGGTTACATGCATGTCTGCTTTCCTCCCGAACTGTAGCAGCAGTGTCAGGTTTCCCGTCGAATTGACCCAGGGATCTCTTTCTTTCTCTCGAGATGCCACAGGGTTGTGGCACGAGTCACCGTGGTGTGAGGCGATATGTGGGTGACACTAGAAATAGTACAGGGAAATCAGATTCATCTGGAGTGGACTGAGACATCTGGGGGACTTTTATTATGTTGGCACGACCCCTAGAGATCTCGGCTTTCCTGTTGAGAGCGCTACCTCTTGAGATGCGACGAGAACGGCGGAAATCCTTTCCCGAAGAAGCAGGGTAAGGAACCATCATCTCGCAGTCATGATGGGGAAACGGGGCTCCTCTTGAGTTGTGCTGGGACCCTCGGAGTTCCTCCCGCATGGAGCCGGGTATGTCGGGCAACTTCTTGTGTTGCACCAAAGATGGGAAGTACCCTAGTGTGGTTCAA
Organism: Cephalophus harveyi; assembly: GCA_006410635.1. Taxonomy (NCBI): domain Eukaryota; kingdom Metazoa; phylum Chordata; class Mammalia; order Artiodactyla; family Bovidae; genus Cephalophus; species Cephalophus harveyi. Next base: position 18,655 of record SJYT01059810.1, read on the forward strand.
GAGTGAAGGCGTGATTTCCCTCGAGACGCCACAGCAGAAAAGGGCCTGAAATCGATTGCAGGGGAGAACCTCCTCGTTTTTCTCGAGTTGCGACAGATCCCTCTCGAGTTACAACGGGGACCTCAGGGACCCGCATGTTTGACCTCAGGAAAGGCCAGTCTCCATGCAAGTTGAGAGGGGCCCCTCAGGATTCCTCTCCCGTCAGTGCCAGGTCCTAAGTATACGTCTGGAGCCGAAGCTGGAACCTGAGGTTTCCTCTCCAGTGCTGGCATGGATCTTGGGGTTCCTCTGGAGTCTCCCCAGGGGAGTCATGCCTCGTCTCCTGTGGTGACATACACCTCCACTTTCCTCACGAGCTGTAGCAGTAGTGTCAGGCGTCACATCGAGTTGACCCAGGGATCTCTGTCTTTCCCTCGAGATGCCACAGGGCTGGGGCACGAGCCACCATGTTGTGACGGGATACGCGGGTGACATTCGAGGCAGGGCTGGGAAATGAGGTTCATCTGGAGTGGACTGAGACATGTGGGGCAATTTCAGTATGTTGGCACGACCCCTGGAGATCTCGGCTTTCCTGTTGAGAATGCTACCTCTTGAGATGCAACGGGAATGGCGGGAATCCTTTCCCGATGAAGCTGGGAAATGGACCCTCATCTCGAGCTCATGAGGGGGGAACGGGGCTCCTCCTGAGTTGTACTGGGACGCTCGGTGTTCCTCCTGTGTGGTGACGTGTATGTCAGGGAACTGATTGAGTTGCAGCAAGGGTGGGAAAGACCCTTGCGAGGTTCAAGAGGGAAGGGGTGATATCCCTCGAGACGCTGCAGCAGAAAAGGGCCTCTTCTCTCCTGCAGGGGAGCACCTCCTGGCTTTTCTCGAGTTGTGCAAGCCCCTCTCGATTTACGATGGGGACCTCAGGGAACGGCTCCCGTGGCCTCAGGAAAAACCAGTCTCCATGAGTGTTGCGAGGGCACGTTGGGATTCCTCTCCAGTCAGTATTGGGTCCTAAGTCCCCATCTGGAATTGCAGCCAGAACATGAGGTTTCCTCTCCAATGCTGACATGGATCTTGGGGTTCCTCTGGAGTCTCCACAGGAGAGTCAGGACTCTTCTCGAATGCAGACATACACGTACGCTATCCTCCCGAGCTGTAGCAGCAGTATCAGGCTTCCCGACGAGTTGACAGAGGGATCTGTAGCCTTCCTTCGAGGTGCCACAGGGCTGTCGCACGTGCCACCGTGGTGTGATTCGATGCTTGAGGTGACTTTCGAGGCAGGGCATGGAAATCAGTTTCATCTGGAGTGGACTGAGACATTTGGAGGTCTTTTTGAATGGTGGCACGACCCCTGAGTTCCTCTCGACTTTCCTGTAGAGAGCACGTCCTCTTGCTGTTCGACGGGAACTCCAGAATCCTTTCCCAATGAAGCAGGGAAAGGAACCCTCATCTGGAGCAGAGGAGGGGGAAAGCGGCTCCTCTTGAGTTGTGCTGGGAGCTTCAGTGTTCCTCCCGAGTGGAGACGGGTATATTCGGGAATTTCTTGAGTTGCAGCAAGGGTGTGAAAGACCCATTGAGGTTCAGGAGGGAAGGCCTGATTTCTCTTGGGATGCCACAGCTGAAAACGGCCTCATCTCGCCTGTAGGGGTGAACCTCCTGGTTTTTCTCGAGGTGCGTCAGGTCCCTCTCGAGTTACAATGGTTATGTCAGGGACCCACTGGCGTGGACTCAGGAAAGGTCAGTCTACGTGCTAGTTTAGTAGGGCCCCTCGGGGTTCCTCTCCAGTCAGTGCCGTGTCCTAAGTCCCCATCTGGAGACAAAGCTGGAACCTGAGGTTTCCTCTCCAGTGCTGGCATGGATCTTGGGTTTCCTCTGGAGTCTCCACAGGGGAGTCAGGCCTCGTCTCCTGTGGTTACATGCATGTCTGCCTTTCTCCCGAGCTGTAGCAGCACTGGCAGGCTTCCCGTCGAGATGACCGGGGATCTCTGTCTTTCCCTTCATGTGCCACAGAGCTGTGGCACGATCCAAGGTGGTGTGTGGCAATACGCAGGTGACCTTCGTGGCAGGGCAGGGAAATCAGGTTCACCTGGAGTGGACTGAGACATTTGGGGGTTTTTTGGAATGGTGGCATGACCCCTGGAGTTCCTCTCGACTTTCCTGCGGAGAGCACGTCCTCTTGCTGTGCAACGGGAATGGCGGGAATCCTTTCCGACGAAGCAGGGAAAAGAACCCTCATCTGGAGCGGAGGAGGGGGAAAGGGGGCTCCTCTGGATTTGTGGTGGGACCCTCAGTGTTCCTCTCGAGTGGAGAAGGGTTTGTCGTGGAATTTCTTGAGTTGCAGCAAGGGTGTGAAGGGCCCTTTGAGGTTCATGAGGGAAGGCGTGATTTCTCTCAGGATGCCGCAACAGAAAACGGCCTCATCTCACCTGGAGGGGAGAACCTCCTGGTATTTCTTGAAATGCGCAGGTCCCTCTCGAGTTACGATGGGGTCCTCTGGGACCCGCTCGCATGGCCTCAGGAAAGGCCAGTCTCTGTGAGAGTTGAGAAGGGCCCCTCGGGATTCCTCTCCAGTCGGTGCCGGGTCCTAAGTTCCTATCTGAAGCCGAAGCTGGAATTTGATGTTTCATCTCCAGTGCTGACATGGATTTGGGATTTCTCTGGAGTCTCCCCAGGGGAGTCAGCCCTCATCTCCTGTGGTTACATGTACGTCCAATTTCCTCATGAGCTCTAGCATCAGTGTCAGGCTTCCTGTCGAGTTGACCCAGGGATGTCTCTTTCCCTCAAGATGCCACAGGGCTGTTTTCACGAGTCACCATGTTGTGAGGTGATACACGGGTGACATTCGAGGCAGGGCTGAGAAATGAGGTTCATCTGGAGTGGACTGAGACATCTGGGGAATTTTAGTATGTTGACACGACCCCTGGATATCTCGGCTTTCCTGTTGAGAGTGCCACCTCTTGAGATGTGACGGGAATGGCGGGAATCCTTTTCAGACGAAGCTGTGAAATACCCTCAACTAGAGCTCACGAGGGGGAAACAGGCTCCTCCTGAGTATTGCCGGGACCCTCGGCATTCCTCCTGCGTGGTGACGGGTATGTCGGGGAACTGATTGAGTTGCAGCAAAGGTGGGAAGGACCCTTGCGAGGTTCAAGAGGGAAGGGGTGATATCCCTCGAGACGACGCAGCAGAAAAGGGCCTCTTCTCTCCTGCAGGGGAGCACCTCCTAGTTTTTCTCGAGTTGCGCGGGCCACTCTCGATTTACGATGGCAACCTCAGGGACCCTCTGGTGTGGCCTCAGGAAAAACCAGTCTCCATGCGAGTTGCAAGGGGACTCTGGGATTCCTCTCCAGTCCGTGTTGGGTCCTAAGTCCCCACCTGGAATTGCGGCCAGAACCTGAGGTTTCCTCTCCAATGCTGACATGGATCTTGGGGTTCCTCTGGAGTCTCCACCGGAGAGACAGGACTCTTTTTGAGTGGAGACGTACACGTCCGCTATCCTCCCGAGCTGTAGCAGCAGTGTCAGACTTCCCGACAAGTTGACAGAGGGATCTGTAGCTTTCCTTCGAGGTGCCACAGGGCTGTCGCACATGCCACTGTGGTGTGATGCTCAGGGTGACGTTCGAGGCAGGGCACAGAAATCAGTTTCATCTGGAGTGGACTGAGACATTTGGGGGTCTTTTGGAATGGTGGTATGACCCCTGATTTCCTCTCGAAATTCCTGTTGAGGGCACGTCATCTTGCTGGGCGATGGGAACTCCAGAATCCTTTCCTGACGAAGCAGGGAAAGGAACCCTCATCTGGAGCAGAGGAGGGGGAAAGGAGGCACCTCTTGAGGTGTGCTGGGACCCTCAGTGTTTCTCTCCAGTGGAGACGGGTATATTCGGAAATTTCTTGAGTTGCAGCAATGGTGTGAAGGACCCTTTGAGATTCAGGAGGGAAGGCCTGATTTCTCTTGGGATGCTGCATCTGAAAACGGCCTCATCTCGCCTGTAGGGGTGAACCTCCTGGTTTTTCTCGAGGTGTGGCAGGTCTCTCTCGAGTTAGGACGGTGTCGTCTGGGACCCACTCGTGTGGACTCAGGAAAGGTGAGTCTCCGTGCGAGTTGAGTGGGGCCCCTCGGGATTCCTCTCCAGTCGGTGCTGGGTCCTAAGTCCACACCTGGAGCTGAAGCTGGAACCTGAGGTTTCTTCTCCAGTGCTGGCATGGATCTTGGGGTTCCTCTGGAGTCTCCCCAGGGGAATCAGGCCTCGTCCCCTGTGGTTACATGCATGTCCGCCTTTCTCCCGAGCTGTAGCAGCAGTGTCAGGCTGCCGTCGAGATGACCAGGGATCTCTGTCTTTCCCTTCATGTGCCACAGAGCTGTGGCACGATCCAAGGTGGTGTGAGGCGATACACAGGTGACCTTCGTGGCAGGGCAGGGAAATCAGGTTCATCTGGAGTGGCCTGAGACATTTGGGGGTCTTTTGGAATGGTGGAACGACCCCTGAGTTCCTCTCGACTTTCCTGCTGAGAGCATATCCTCTTGCTGTGAAACGGGAATGGCGGGAATCCTTTCCCGACGAAACAGGGAAAGGAACCCTCATCTGGAGGGAAGGAGGGGGAAATGGGGCTCCTCTTGATTTGTGGTGGGACCCTCAGTGTTCTGCTCGAGTGGAGAAGGGTATGTCGGGAACTTGTTGAATTGCAGCAAGGGTGAGAATGACCCTTTGAGGTTCAGGAGGAAAGGCGTGATTTCTCTCAGGATGCCACAGGAGAAAACGGCCTCAACTCGCCTGGTGGGGAGAACCCCCAGTTTTTCTCGAGTTGCGGCAGGTTCCTCTCGAGTTATGACGGGGACCTCAGGGACCCACTCGCGTGGCCTCAGGAAAGGCCAGTCTCTGTGCGAGTTGAGAGGGGCCCCTCGGGATTCCTCTCCAGTTGGTTCCGGGTCCTAAGCCCCCATCTGGAGCCGAAGCTGGAACCTGAGGTTTCCTCTCCAGTGCTCGCATGGATTTGGGGTTCCTCTGGAGTCTCCCCAGGGGAGTCAATCTTCATCTCCTGTGGTTACATGCACGTCCGCTTTCCTCCCGGACTGTAGCAGGAGTGTCAGACTTCCCATCAAGTTGACCCAGGGATCTCTTTCTTTCCCTCGAGATACCACAGGGTTGTGGCATGAGCCACCGTGGTGTGAGGCGATATGCGGGTGACACTAGAAGTAGTGCAGGTAATTCACATTCATCTGGAGTGGACTGAGACATCCGGGGGACTCTTAGTATGTTGGCACGACCCCTAGAGATCTCGGCTTTCCTGTTGAGAGCGCCAACTCTTGAGATGCGACAGGAATGGCGGGAATCCTTTCCCAACGAAGCTGGGAAATGGACCCTCATCTCGAGCTAACGAGGGGGAAACGGGGCTCCTCCTGAGTTGTGCCGGGACGCTTGGTGTTCCTCCCACGTGGTGACGTGTATGTCGGGGAACTGATTGAGTTGCAGCAAGGGTGGGAAGGGCCCTTGCGAGGTTCAAGAGGTAAGGCGTGATATCCCTCGAGACGCAGCAGCAGAAAAGGGCCTCCTCTACTGCAGGAGAGCACCTCCTGGTTTATCTCGAGTTGCAAGGCCCCTTTCGATTTACGACGGGGACCTCAGGGACCCTTTGGCGTGTCCTCAGGAAAAACCAGTCTCCATGCGAGTTGCGAGGGGCACGTTGGGATTCCTCTCCAGTCAGTGTTGGGTTCTAATTCCCCATCTGGAATTGCAGCCAGAACCTGAGGTTTCCTCTCTAATGCTGACATGGATCTTGGGGTTCCTCTGGAGTCTCCACAGGAGAGTCAGGACTCTTCTCGAGTGGAGACATACAGGTCCGCTAACATCCCGAGCTCTAGCAGCAGTGTGAGGCTTCCCGACGAGTTGGCAGAGGGGATCTGTAGCTTTCCTTCGAGGTGCCACAGGGCTGTCGCACGTGCCACCGTGGTGTGATTCGGTGCTCGGGGTGACTTTCGAGGCAGGACATGGAAATCAGGTTCATCTGGAGTGGACTGAGACATTTGGGGGTCTTTTGGAATGGTGGCACGACCCCTGGAGTTCCTCTCAAATTTCCTGCTGAGAGCACATTCTCTTGCTGTGCAAAGGGAATGGCGGGAATCCTTTCCCGACGAAGCAGGTAAAGGAACCGTCATCTGGAGTGGAGGAGGGGGAAAGGGGGCTCCTCTGGATTTGTGGTGGGACCCTCAGTGTTCCTCTCGAGTGGAGAAGGGTATGACGGGGAACTTCTTGAGTTGCAGCAAGGGTGTGAAAGACCCTTTGAGGTTCAGGAGGGAAGGCATGATTTCTCTCAGGATGCTGCAGCTGAAAACGGCCTCAACTCGCCAGGAGGGGAGACCTCCTGGTATTTCTCGAGTTGCGGCAGGTCCCTCTCGAGTTACGACAGGGTCCTCAGGGACCCGGTCGCGTGGCCTCAGGAAAGGCCAGTCTCCGTTAGAGTTGAGAAGGTCCCCTCGGGATTCCTCTCCAGTCAGTCCCGGGTATTAAGTCCTCATCTGAAGCCGAAGCTGGAACCTGAGGTTTCATCTCCAGTGCTGTCATGGATTTGGGGTACATCTGGAGTCTCCCCAGGGGAGTCAGCCCTCATCTCCTGTGGTTACATGCACGTCCACTTTCCTCATGAGCTGTAGCAGCAGTGTCAGGCTTCCTGTCGAGTTGACCCAGGGATCTCTTTCTTATCCTCGAGATGCCACAGGGCTGTTTTCACAAGCCACCATGTTGTGAGGCAATACGCAGGTGACATTAGAGGCAGGGCTGAGAAATGAGGTTCATCTGGAGTAGACTGAGACATCTGGGGGAATTTTAGTATGCTGGCACGACCCCTGGAGATCTTGGCTTTCCTGTTGAGAGTGTCACCTCTTGAGATGCGATGGGAATGGCGGGAATCCTTTCCCGACGAAGCTGGGAAATGGACCCTCATCTCGAGCTCACAAAAGGGAAAGGGTGCTCCTCCTGAGTTGTTCTGGGACCCTCGGTGTTCCTCCCGCGTGGTGACAGGTATGTCGGGGAACTCATTGAGTTGCAGCAAGGGTGGGAAGGGCCCTTGCGAGGTTCAAGAGGGAAGGGGTGATATCCCTCGAGACGCCGCAGCAGAAAAGGGCCTCTTCTCTCCTGCAGGGGAGTACCTCCTGGTTTTTCTTGAGTTTCGCGGGCCCCTCTCGATTTACGTAGGGGACCTCAGGGACCCTTTGGCATGACCTCAGGAAAAACCAGTCTCCATGTGAGTTGCGAGGGGCCCCTTGGGATTTCTCTCCAGTCAGTGTCGGGTCCTAAGTCCCCATCTGGAATTACGGCCAGAACCTGAGGTTTCCTCTCCAATGCTGACATGGATCTTGGGGTTCCTCTGGAGTCTCCACAGGAGAGTCAGGACTCTTCTCGAGTGGAGACATACACGTCCGCTATCCTCCCGAGCTGTAGCAGCAGTGTCAGGCTTCCAGGCGAGTTGACAGAGGGATCTGTAGCTTTCCTTCGAGGTGCCACAGGGCTGTCGCATGTGCCACTGTGGTGTGATTCAATGCTCGGGGTGACTTTCGAGGCAAGGCATGGAAATCAGGTTCATCTGGAGTGGACTGAGACATCTGGGGGACTTTTAGTATGTTGTCACGACCCCTGGAGATCTCGGCTTTCCTGTTGAGAGTGCACCCTCCTGAGATGTGATGGGAACGGCAGGAATCCTTTCCTGACGAAGCAGGGAAAGGGACCCACATCTCAGCTCACGAGGGGGAAACGGGGCTCCTCCTGTGTTGTGCCGGCACCCTCGGTGTTCCTCCTGCGTGGAGACGGGTATGTCGGGGAACTTCTAGAGTTGTGGCAAGGGTGAGAATTACCCTTGGAAGGTTCAAGAGGGAAGGCATGATTTCCCTCACAGCACGGCAGCAGAAAAGGGCCACATCTAGACTGCAGGGGAGAACCTCATGGTTTTTCTCGAGTTGTGGCAGTTCCTCTTGAGATATGACTGGGACCTCCAGGACCCGCTTGTGTAGCCTTAGGAAAGACCAGTCTCCATGTGAGTTGCGAGGGGCCCCTCGGGGTTCCTCTCCAGTCATTGTCGGGTCCTAAGTCCTCATGTGGAACTGCGGCCCGAACCTGAGGTTTCTTTTCCAGTGCTGACATCAACCTTGCAATTCCTCTGGAGTCTCCACAGGAGAGTCAGGAATCTTCTCAAGTGGAGACATACACGTTCGTTTTCCTCCCGAGCAGTAGCAGCAGTGTTAGACTTTCCGATGAGTTGACACTGGGATCTGTGGCTTTCCCTCGAGGTTCCACAGGGCTGTCGCATGTGCCACCATGGTGTGATTCGATGCTTGGGGTGACCTTCAAGGCAGTACAGGGAAATCAGGTTTATCTGGAGTAGACTGAGACATTTGGGGGTCTTTTTGAATGGTGGTACCACCCCTGCAGTTCCTCTCGACTATCCTGTTGAGAGCATGTCCTCTTGCTGTGTGACGGGAATGCCAGAATCCTTTCCTGGCGAAGCAGGTAAAGGAAACCTCATCTGGAGCGGAGGACCGGGAAAGGGAGCCCCTCTTGAGTTGTGGTGAGACCCTCAGTGTTCTTCTCGAGTGGAGAAGGGTATGTCAGGGAACTTCTTGAGTTGCAGCAAGGCTGTGAAGGACCCTTTGAGGTTCAGGAGGGAAGGCGTGATTTCTCTCGTGATGCCGCAGCAATAAACGGCCTCATCTCGCCTGGAGGGGAGAACCTCATGGTTTTTCTCAAGTTGTGGCAGGTCCCTCTCGTGTTTCGATGGGGACCTCAGGGACCCGCTTGCATGGCCTCAGGAAAGGCCAATCTCCGTGCGAGTTAAGAGGGGCCCCTCGAGATTCCTCTCCAGTCGGTGCCAGGTCCTAAGTCCCCGTCTGGAGCTGAAGCTGAAACCTGAGGTTTCCTCTCCAGTGCTGTCATGGATCTTGGGAAACCACTGGAGTCTCCCCAGGGTAGTCAGGCCTCGTCTCATGTGGTTACATGCACGTCCGCTTTCCTCCCGAGCTGTAGCAGCAGTGTCAGGCTTCCCTTCGAGTTGACCCAGGGATCTCTGTCTTTCCCTTGAGATGCCAAAGTGCTGTGGCAAGAGACAGCATGGTGTGAGGCGATATGTGGGTGACACTCGAGGTAGTGCAGGGAAATCAGTTTCATCTTGATTGGACTGAGACATCTGGGGGACTTTTAGTATGTTGGCACGACCCCTGGAGATATTGGCTTTCCTGTTGTGAGCGCCACCTCTTGAGATGCGACGGGAATGGCTGGTTATCCTTTCCCGACAAAGCAAGGAAAGGGACCCTCATCTTGAGCTCACGAGGGGGAAACAGGGCTCCTCCTGAATTGTGCCAGGACCCTCGGTGTTTCTCCCACGTGGGGACGGATATGTCAGCTAACTTCTTGAGTTGCAGCAACGGTGGGAAGGACCCTTGCGAAGTTCAAGAGGGAAGGCGTGATTTTTCTCGAGACGCCACAGCAGAAAAGGGCCTCATATCGCCTGCAGGGAAACAACCTCATGGTTTTTCTCGAGTTGCGGCAGGTCCCTCTCGAGTTATGACGGGGACCACAGGGACTCACTGGCGTGGCCTCAAGAAAGACCAGTCTCCATGCGAGTTACCAGGGGCCCCTCAGGGTTCCTCTCCAGTCAGTGTCGGGTCCTAGGTCCTCGATTGGAACTGCGGCCAGAAACTGAGGTTTCCTCTCCAGTGCTGACATGGATCGTGGGGTTCCTCTGGAGTCTCCACAGGAGAGTCAGGACCCTTCTCGATTGGAGACATACCAGTCTGTTTTCCTCTCGAGCTGTAGCATCAGTATCAGGTTTCCTGACGAGTTGACACAGGGATCTGTGACTTTCCCTCGAGGTACAGAAGGGGTGTCGCACGTGCCACCATGGTGTGATTCGATTTTCGAGGTGATCCTCAAGGCAGTGCAAGGAAATCAGGTTCCTCTGGAGTGGACTGAGATATGTGGGGTCTTTTGAAATGGTGGCACGACCCCTGGATTTTCTGTCGACTTTCCTGTTGAGAGCACATCATCCTGCTGTATGACAAGAGTGCCGGAATCTTTTCCCAATGAAGCAGGGAAAGGAAACCTCATCTTGAGCAGAGAAGGGGGAAAGGGGGCCCCTCTTGAGTTGTGGTGGGACCCTCAGTGTTCCTCTCGTGTTGAGATGGTTATGTCGGGGAACTTCTTGAGTTGCAGCAAGGGTGTGAAGGAGTATTTGAGGTTCAGGAGGGGAGGTGTGACTTCTCTCGATATGCCGCATCAGAAAATGGCCTCATCGCGCCTGGAAGGGAGAACTTCTTGGTTTTTCTCGAGTTGCGGCAGGATCTTCTCGAGTTAGGACGGAGACCTCAGGGACCCGCTCGAGTGGCCTCAGGAAAGGCCAATTTACATGCGAGTTGAGAGGGTCCCCTAGGGATACCTTTCCAATTGGTCCCGGGTCCTAAGTCCTCGACTGGAGCCGAAGCTGGAACCTGAGATTTCCTCTCCAGTGCTGGCATGGATCTTTGGGTACCTCTGGAGTCTCCCCCGGGGAGTCAGGCCTCGTCTCCTGTGGTTCCATGTACGTACGCTTTCCTCCCGAGCTGTAGCAGCAGTGTCAGACTTTCTGTCGAGCTGACACAGGGATCTCTGTCTTTCCCTCGAGATGCCACAGGGCTGTGGCACGAGCCACCGTGGTGTGAGGTGATATGCGGGTGACACTCGAGGTAGTGCAGGGAAATCAGGTTCATCTGGAGTGGACTGAGACATCTGGGGCACTTTTAGTATGTTTGCATGACCTCTGGAGATCTCGGCTTTCCTATTGAGAGTGCCACTTTTGGAGATGTGACGGGAATGGCAGGAATCCTTTCCCAAGGAATCAGGGAAAGGAACCCTCATCTTGAGCAAAGGAGGGCAAAAGGGGGCTCCTCTTAAGTTGTGGGGGGACCCTCAGTGTTCCTCTCGTCTCGAAACGGGTATGTCGGAGAACTTGAGTTGCAGCAAGAGTGTGAAGGACCTTTTGAGGTTGAGTAGGGAAGGTGTGATTTCTCTCGTGATGCCACAGCAGAAAAGCGCCTCATCTCGCCTGCAGGGGAGAACCTCCTGGTTTTCCTCGAGTTGCGGCAGATCCCTTTCAAGTTACAATGGGGACGTCAGGGACCCCCTCGTGTGGCCTCAGGAAAGACCAATCTCCATGCGAGTTTCGAGTGGCCCCTCAGGATGTCACTCCAGTCAGTGTCGGGTCCTAAGTCCTCGTCTGGAACTGCAGCCAGAACCTGAGGTTTCCTCTCCAGTGCTGACATGGATCTTGGGGTTCCTTTGGAGTCTCCACAGGACAGTCAGGACTCTTCCCGAGTGGAGATATACACGTCCAATTTCCTCCCGAGCTGTAGCAGCAGTGCCAGGCTTCACAACGAGTTGACACAGGGATCTTTGGCTCTCCCTCGAGGTGCAACAGGGCTGTGGCACGTGCCACCATGGTGTGATTCGATGCTCGGGGTGAATTTTGCGGCAGTGCAGGGAAATCAGGTTCGTCTGGAGTGGACTGAGACATTTGGGTGTCCTTTGGAATTCTGGCACGACCCCTGGAGTTCCTCTCGACTTTCCTATTGAGAGCATGTCCTCTTGCTGGGCAAAGAGCAATCTGCCAATCATCATCAAACATTTGAAAAGCATCAAAGATGTGTATAAGAGACAGGTGCAGGGAAATCAGGTTCGTCTGGAGTGGACTGAGACATTTGGGTGTCCTTTGGAATTCTGGCACGACCCCTGGAGTTCCTCTCGACTTTCCTATTGAGAGCATGTCCTCTTGCTGGGCAAAGGGAATGCCAGAATTCTTTCCCAATGAAGCAGGGAAACGAACCCTCATATCAATCGGAGGAGGGGAAAAGCGGTCTCCTCTTAGGTTGTGGTGGGACCCTCAGTGTTCCTCTGTTGTGGAGGTGGGTATGTCGTGGAACTTAGTGAGTTGCAGCAAGGGTGTGAAGGACCCTTTGAGGTTCAGGAGGGAAGGCGTGATTTTTCTCGGAAGGCTGCAGCAGAAAACGGCCTCATCTCGCCTAAAGGGTAGAACCTCCTGGTTTTTCTCGAGTTGTAGCAGGTCCCTCTCTAGTTATGACGGGGACCTCAGGGACTCACTCGTGTGGCCTCAGGAAAGGCCAGTCTCCATGCGAGTTGCGAGAGGCCCCTCGGTATTCCTCTCCAGTCAGTGTCAGGTCCTAAGTACTCATCTGGAACTGCGGCCTGGACCTGAGGTTTCCTCTCCAGTGCTGAAATGGATCTTGGGGTTCCTCTGGAGTCTCCACAAGACAGTCAGGACTCTTCTCGAGTGGAGACATACATGTCCGTTTTCCTCCTGAGCTGTAGCAGCAGTGTCAGGCTCCCCAACAAGTTGACACAGGGATCTGTGGCTTTCCCTCGAGGTGCCACAGGGCTGTCACACGTGCCACCGTGGTGTGATTCGATGCTCGGGTTGACCTTCAAGGCTGTGCACGGAAATCAGCTTCATCTGGAGTGGACTGAGACATTTGGGGGTCTTTAGGAATGGTGGCACGAACCCTGGAGTTCCTCTCGACTCTCCTGTTGAGAGCACGTCCTCTTGTTGGGTGATGGGAACGCCCGAATTTTTTCTTGATGAAGCAGGGAAACGAACCCTCCTATCAAGTGGAGGAGGGGAACAGGGGGCTCCTCTTGAGTTGTGGTGGGACCCACAATGCTGCTCTCGAATGGAGACGGGTACATTGGGGAACTTCTTGAGTTGCAGCAAGGGTGTGAAGGACCCTTTGAGGTTAAGGAGGGAAGGCATGAGTTCTCTAGGGAAGCCGCACCAGAAAACGACCTCATCTCGCCTGGTGGGGAGAACCTCCTGGTTTTTCTCGAGTTGTGGCAGGTTCCTCTCGAGTTACATTGGGGACCTCAGGGAACCACTCGTGTGGCATCGGAAAAGTCCAGTCTAGATGCGAGTTGAGAAGGGCCCCTCGGGATTCCTCTCCAGTCGGTTCTGGGTCCTAAGTCCCCATCTGGAGCCAAAGCTGGAACCTGAGGTTTTCTCTCCAGTGCTGGCATGGATCTTGGGGTTCCTCTGGACTCTCCCCAGGGGAGTCAGGCCTCGTCTCCTGTGGTTACATGCATGTCTGCTTACCTCCCAAGCTGTAGCAGCAGTGTCAGGCTTTCCGTCGAGGTGACACGGGGATCTCTGTCTTTCCCTCGAGATGCCACAAGACTGTGGCACGAGCCACCATGCTGTGAGGCAATACGCGGGTGACACTCGAGGTAGAGCAGGGAAATTAGGTTCATTGGGAGTGGACTGAAACATCTGGGGGACTTTTAGTATGTTTGCACGACCCCTGGAGATCTTGGCTTTCCTGTTGAGAGTGCCACCTCTTGAAATGCGACGGAAACGGTGGGAATCCTTTCCCGTAGAAGCAGGGAAAGGAACCCTCATTTCAATCTCACGAGGGGGAAACAGGGCTACTCTTGAGTTGTGCCGACAACCTCATTGTTCCTCCCTCGTGGAGATGGGAATGTCGGGGAACTTCTTGAGTTGCAGCAAGGGTGGAAGGACCCTTGTGAGGTTCAAGAGTGAAGGCGTGATTTCCCTCTTGATGCCACAGCAGAAAAGGACCTCACCTCGCCTGCAGGGGAGAATCTCCTGGTTTTTCTCGAGTTGCGGCAATTCCCTCTCGAGTTACGTCGGGGACCTCAGGGACCCGCTTGTGTGGCCTCAGGAAAGACCAGTCTCCATGCGAGTTTCGAGGGGCCTCTCGGGATGCTTCTCCAGTCAGTGTCAGGCCGTAAGTCCTCGTCTGGAACTGCGGCCAGAACCTGAGGTTTCCTCTCCAGTGCTGACATGGATCTTGGGGTTCCTTTGGAGTCTCCACAGGAGAGTCAGGACTCTTCTCGAGTGGAGACATACACGTCCGATTTCCTCCCGAGCTGTAGCAGCAGTGCCAGTCTTCCCGATGAGTTGACACAGGGATCTTTGGCTTTCCCTCGAGGTGCAACAGGGCTGTTGCACGTGCCACCGTGGTGTGATTCAATGCTCGGGGTGAATTTCGAGGCAGTGCAGGGAAATCAGTTTCGTTTGGAGTGGACTTAGACATTTGGGTGTCCTTTGGAATGGTGGCACGTCCCCTGGAGTTCCTCTCGACTTTCCTGTTGAGAACACGTTCTCTTGCTGTGTGACAGGAACACCAGAATCCTTTCCTGACTTAGCAGGGAAAGGAACCCTCATCTCGAGCGGAGAGGGGGAAATTCATCTGGAGTGGACTGAGACATTTGGGGGTCTTTTGGAATGTTGACACGACCCCTGGAGATCCTCTCGACTTTCCTGTTGAGAGTGCCTCCTCTTGAGGTGCTACAGGAATGCCGGGAATCCTTTCCCTGAACCCTCACCTTGAGCTGTGGAGTGAACAAGGGGGCTCCTCTGGAGTTGTGGTGGGGCCCTCAGGGTTCCTCTCGAGTGGAGACGGGTATGTCAGGGAATTTCTTGAGTTGAAGCAAGGGTGTGAAGGACCCTTTGAGGTTCAGGAGGGAATGCGTGATTTCTCTCGGGATGCCAGAGTAGAAAACGGCCTCATCTCGCCTGGAGGGGAGAAGCTCCTGGTTTTTCTCGAGTTGTGGCAGGTTCCTCTCAAGTTACAACGGGGACCTCAGGGACCCGCTCGTGTGGCCTCAGGAAAGGCCAGTCTCTATGCGAATTGTGATGGGCCTCTCGGGTTTCCTCTACAGTCCGTGCACGGTCATAAGTCTTCGCCTGGAGCTGAGATCGGTTCCTGAGGTTTCATCTCCAGTGCTGACATGGATCTTGGGGTTCCTCTGGATTCTCGACTGGGGAGTCAGCCCTCGTTTCGAGTGGAGATGTGGACGTCCACTTTCCTCCCGGTCTTTAGCAGCAGTGGCAGTCTTCGTATCGAGTTGACACAGGGATCTGTGACTTTCCTTTGAGCGGCCACAGGGCTGTCACACGTTCCACCATGGTGTGAGTCTATACTCGCGGTGACAGTCGAGGCAGTGCAGGGAAATCAGGTTCATCTAGAGTGTACTGAGATTTTTGGGGTTTTTTTGGTATGGTGGCACGACCCCTTGAGTTCCTCTCGACTTTCCTGTTGAGAGCGTCTCCTCTTGAGATGCGACGGGAACGCCAGTAATCCTTTCCCAAAGAAGCAGGGAAAAGAAGCCTCATCTCAAGCTTAGGAGGGGGAAACGGGGCTCCTCTTGAGTTTTTACCAGACCTCGGTGTTCCTCTCGAGTGGGGAGAGGTGTGTTGGGGAACTTCTTGAGTTGCAGCAAGGGTGTGCAGGAACCTTTCGAGGTTCAAGAGGGAAGGTGTGATTTCCCTCGAGACATGGCAGCGGAAAAGGGCCTCATCTCGCTTGGAGGGGAGAACCTCCTGTTTTTTCTCGAGTTGCGGCAGTTTCCTCTCGAGTTACGATGGGGAACTCAGGGACCCGCTTCTGTGGCCTCAGGATAGGCCAGTCTCCATGTGAGCTGCAAGGAGTCTCTCGGGATTCCTCTCCAGATGGTGCTGGGTCCTAAGTCCTCGTATGGAATTGAGGCCAGAACCTGGAGTTTCTCTCCAGTGCTGACATGGATCTTGGGGTTCCTCTGGATTCTCGACTGGGGAGTCAGGCCTCGTTTCGAGTGGAGACATGCACGTTCGCTTTTCTGCCAAGCTGTAGCAAAAGTGTCAGGTTTCCCATCGAGTTGACACAAGAATGTGTGGCTTTCCTTCAAGGTGCCACAGGGTTGTCACACTTGCCACCATGGTGCGAGTTGATACTTGCGGTGACAGTCGAGGCAGTGTCTGGAAATGAGGTTCATCTGGAGTGGACTGAGACATTTGGGGGTCTTTTGGAATGTTGACACGACCCCTGGAGATCCTCTCGACTTTCCTGTTGAGAGTGCCTCCTCTTGAGGTGCTACAGGAATGCCGGGAATCCTTTCCCTGAACCCTCACCTTGAGCTGTGGAGTGAACAACGGGGGTCCCCTTGAGTTGTGGTGGGACGCTCGGTGTTCCTCTCGAGTGGAGACGGGTATGTCGAGGAGCTTCTTGAGTTGCAGCAAGGGTGTGAAGGACCCTTTCGAGGTTCAAGAGAGAAGGTGTGATTTCCCTTGAGACCCCGCAGCAGAAAAGGGCCTCATCTCTCCTGGAGGGTAGAATTTCCTGGTTTTCCTCGAGTTACGGCAGGTCCCTCTCCAGTTACAACGGGGACCTCAGGGATCCACTTATGTGGCCTCAGGAAAGGCCAGTCTCCATGTGAGTTAAGAGGGGCCTCTCAGGATTCCTCTGCAGTAGGTGCCAGGTCCTAAGACCTTGACTGGACCTGAGGCCGGAACCTGAGGTTTCCTCTCCAGTGCTGACACGGAACTTGGGGTTCCTCTGGAGTCTCCACAGGGGAGTCAGGCCTCATCTCGAGTGGAGACATGCAAGTCCGCTTTCCTCCCAAGCTGTAGCTGCAGGGTCAGGCTTCCCGTCGTGTTGACTCAGGCATATTTGGCTCTCCTGCGAGGTGCCACAGGGCTGTCAAACCTGCCACCATGGTGTGAGTCAATACTCGGGGTGACAGTGAGGCAGTGCAGGGAAATCAGTTTCATCTGGTGTGGACTGAGATATTTTGGGGTGTTTTGGAATGGTGGCTGTCTGGGTCCAGCTGCGGTGGATCCAGGAAATTCAATGCGGAGATGGCATTGGTGAGGAAACTTGTTTATTTATTAATATAAGATTAGATTAGGAAGAAATAGTGTAGTAGGGAAATTAAGTCTAGAAAAGAGTCTGAATAACATGGCTTACAGGGAAGGTCAATAAAGTTCCACACAAGTAGCTTGCCCTATTTACGTTGGGCCACTGGCACCCGCTTGAATATCTAAGGGTGCCCCACCTTAGGCTCCCTTTTGTGCGGGTCTTAGAAGCCAGGACCAGTAAGTAGACTTGGTGAACCGCCCACTCCAGATGGAAATTCAGCCTGAATTTAGAGTAAAGAGGAGAGGGAGGGAAAGGGCCAAAAAGAGAGAGAGAGAGAGACACGGAGGGAACCAGATTACCAAGAAACTAGGCCGAGAGACTAGTCCGAGAAACTGGTCCATCCTTTATTGTTCAGAAGGCCTTTTATACTTTTGATAAAACACGGAGATCAATGGGTAACACAAAGTTATGCAGTGTTAACAGCCCAGACTCATCAAAAACAGGCTTTTCTCTCTGCATACCTAATTGTATACACAAGTCTTAGATAATTTACGTCTCTTCTGGCCAAAAATGGCCAATTAACATTTTACAGCTTTTTTCCAATAAGGGTTTGTCAACCAGAAGACTTATTTGTGTTGATCTTCCCAAAGTCTGGTGCCACTCTCAGAAAGCACTAAATAAAGTTATATTCATACATGGCAAAGATACAGAAATTTATAACAAGTGAAAGGAGTACAGTGATTTATAACAAAAGAAAAGTAATTAACTCAAAAGTCTAGTGTTGGTAACATCAAAACTACTATGTATCTTTGCCCATATCCCATTTACATTGGTTAACATCCTCCCAGGTGCCTAAAAGATAAAGAATATGGAGGCCTGACTGCAATCATTGAGCCAACAGTGAAAACCCGTCAGTAATATGATTTTTAACTCTTTCGAAAAGGCTCTGTTTCTTTAAGTTGTTTTTAAGCTTTGTGCCTCTCACGGTTTGGGGTTGTAAGCAATTCACATGCTGTAAGAGGTCCAGGAGAACCTGTTAGGCAAGCTAGAGAGTTATCAAAGGGGGTTTAACTGAAACATCCCTTTCAAATGCAGAAGACTAAAGCCCTCATTTGACTTTTTCCAGAGAATATTAGAAGAGTGGAAAAGAGTACAAAGGCCAGCAGATTCTTATTTTGGGGGGGCTGGATGCTCAGGAAGTTCCAGGGGGAACCCCTGAAACCTGATCACGTCCTTGCATTTTGTCAGGCTTCCTTCCGCATGACCTTGTCATGGGCAGGATTCCTCAAGCTGGCCCCGACATCTCCCCCTTTTTATTATTTTTTTAAAAAGTCAGGTGCACATCTGTTGTGAGATTCCAAATGTTCTGCCGAAGAATCCTGACAATACAAGGAAGAATGATTACAAGGAGCAAGATTGTGGCACCCACAGCAACATAACTAGGAACAGTAGGCAGAATAGTTTTTCCAGAAATGAAATTAGAGAAGGTATGGAAAAGGCATTTGCTTCTCCTGTGGTGGTAAAATCTAACCTGGAGTGTTCCAAAGTCTGAATCTGATTGTGAAGTCTCCCTAAGTCTCAGCTAATATCTGAGCTGTTCCAAACACCTAGAATATGATTTTCGATTCCTTCCCATTCAAAATCTGTCTCATTTGCTTTCAGGGACGTAACACATATCCACCGGTAGTCAGCATGACATGAAAGAACCATTTTTTCTTTCAGACTCTGTAATTCAGTCCCAATATGCATTATTGCTTCTTCTAGGGCATCAACCCTAATTTCTAGTTTACTATCTATAACTTCCTGTGTTGCCTGTGTTAAAGAAACATTTTTGGACACAGTATCAACATATTGGACTGTATGCAGTTGTTGAGTCAATGATAATGCTGCCACAGTAACAGAAGTAATTGTAGTTATCAAAGGTGATATTGCCAAAATAAGTAAGCCCACAAACCATTGCATCCACATTAAATCTTGTAGCTGTTGCAGCACAGCTAGGCCGTGGTTATCATACCAATATGTGGCTACAGTTACAGGTACCATGAGATAGGGTGGACATTTTAAAACCATGAAAGAGCAAACATTATATTGAGGAGTTAAACAAGATGAAAGCATACATTGTTCAGAAGACACTACATTAGGTCCATTTGTATATTAAGTTTTCTGGAATTAAAAGGGAAAATAAAAACATAAGGAGAGGATAAACAAGCCAGAATAGAGTAAATAGAGCCATTTTCTGGTTGGAGTTTGCGCTGTAGGAGCTGTCAGTCCCGCCGGGATTTCAATGTTTTTTTGGTCTCTCCTGCCAGCTCCAGCGGTGGCTCTCGCCCTGCCTTCTGCTGAAATGGCTTCAGGTCTAGTGGCGGCCAAGTGAGACAAAAACTGAGCAAATAGTGTACAGTTCCCATATATCTCCTTTCCCCATAAACCCTCTATCCCATAGTTTGGCAGATGGACGCTGGCGCTGCTATGGGGCTGTGAGTGTGGCACACTGGGTTCCGTCAGTCAGTCAGGCTGGCCCTGACCGCAGCTCCTGGCACTCGGCTGTTCTGTGTGGCTGTGGCGGAAGAGGAGTTCCCTTTTTGTTTTGTGGCGAATCAGTCTGTCTGGGATCCAAATTGACGAATCTGTATCCTGTGGAAAAAATACAAACACTTCCTCGATCGGCAGTTAATTTTGGGTCAGGATCTTTTTATTATCTGGAGAGGAGGTCTTTTCGCTTTACCAGTGGTTTTACATTTTATTGTTCCAGACGAATCAGCATTTCATTTATTATAAAGAGAAAATGTTGTAAAATCTGATGGGGAAAGCTAGACTTAAATTCTCCTTTTTTTAGTTTTTGAATTAGCAAAGCATGTGAGGGTAAATGATGCAAGATTTGACCACAATAATTTCCTATAGCAATCTGCCAATCATCATCAAACATTTGAAAAGCATCAAGTTGTTTTCTGTTATATGGAATTACAATTTTTGATGGCTCTTTACTAAATTTAATAAATCAATATACTTGAATAAATATTTATAAATGATATATTAATTAATATATATATTGCAGCAATACAATATGCAGACAACTAATACCAAACGACACAAACCAATGCATTGTAATAATACATGTCTCACACGCACAATATAATTATACAGTATATATAACATATGTTATTGCAGCATGCCAATCTATACCAATTAATATCAGCCACATACATATTATATTACTGCAATATACACACATATATAATTATACAGTATATATTCAATATGTATATATAGTATACATCTTAATTTATATATGAATTAATTAAGTATCGATCTATAAATAGAATTTGGTATGCCCCCCCTTTTTTTTGCACTGTGTAATTCCTTCAAATGTCTGCATATTAGTCCTTTAAAAACACCACAACCATAAAGAACACAATTTCAAGTACTGTACTTTTTAGTTTGGGGAGATCACAGCCTACAGACTCCTTTACTTATATTAGACAAGATCAACCCATTCAACTTACTGCAGTTTTTAAAGGCTGTCTCTTATACACATCTAGATGTGTATAAGAGACAGATATTATGGTATAGACAAGTTTAGAAACATTAGAATTTTAATGTCTACATGAATATTTTATAAAGTATTATAAAATCGTATATAAACTTGAGATACTATATATTTGTGTATGTTAATTAAAGTTGCTTTCAGTTCAGCAGCTCAGTCATGTCTGACTCTGCAACCCAACGGACTGCAGTACTCCAGGCTTCCCTGTCCATCACCAACTCCCAGAGCTTGCTCAGAGTCATATCCATTGAGTTGGTGATGCCATTCAATCATCTTATCCTTTGTCGTCTCCTTCTCCTCCCACCTTCAATCTTTTCCAGCATCAGGGTCTTTTCTAGTGAGTTCTTCACATCAGGTGGCCAAAGTATTGGAGTTTCATTTTCAGCATCAGTCCTTCCAATGCATATTTAGAACTGATTTCCTTTAGGATTGACTGGTTGGATCTCCTTGCAGTCCAAGGGACTTTCAAGAGTCTTCTCCAACACCACAGTTCAAAAGCATCAATTCTTTGGCACTCACCTTTCTTTATAGTCCAACTCTCACATCCATAGGTGACTACTGGAAAAACCAGAGCTTTGACTAGATGGACCTTTGTTGGCAAAGTAATGTCTCTGTGTTTTAACATGCTGTCTAGGCTGATCGTAGCTTTTCTTCCACGGAGTAAGTGTCTTTTAATTTCATGGCTGCACTCACCATCTGCAGTGATTTTGGAGCCCAAGAAAATAGTTTGGCACTGTTTTCATTGTTTCCCTATCAATTTGCCATGAAGTAATGAGGCTGGATGCCATGATCTTAGTTTTCTGAATGTTGAGTTTTAAGCCAAATTTTTCACTCTCCTCTTTCACTTTCATCAAGAGGCTATTTAATTCTTCTTTGCTTGCTTTAAGAATCTATCATTTTACTTTAAGATGATTCATCTTATTTCTAAAATGATGATTCTAGTCTGTTTAAAATATTGAATAATTTTATTTAATTTCAATTTTTTGAACATTATTTTATATAAACAAATGTGTACAATATTTATGAGAATAAATTACCATCACTGACCTTTTGCAATAGTCTGAAGAAAATGTCAGAAATAATAATCCTAGATTATTGATTACCTTTCCATCAGTATGCCATACTGATGAAAAATTTAGGTACATATTATCTAATTATCTTTAATTCTGCTTCCTTCTGAAAGACAAACTTCACTGTCCCTTCTTCATTTGTACATACTTACCTTTAGTTTGCTATTTTCAGAGCTTGCTTTTGCCTTTTATGTGCGTTTTACCACAATTAAAAAAACATAGCTTTTAACTTTCTCTGTCTTAAAACTCTCTGTCTCTCCCTTTCCATTCTTGGATTTAGGGCTCTAATCCAACTAAATCTTGCATCATAAATTCTGTGATTTTGATTTTAGTAATAAAAGCAAGTGACAGGTAGAAGAAAAATGAAAAGAAATAAGATGAGATATTTATTCTCAAAAAACAATCATCTGGATGTGGAAAAATTGAAACCCTCTGTATTACTTATGGGAATGTAAAGTAATGCAGCCTCTATAGAGGGTGACAATTCCTTTAAAAAAATTAAACATAAAATTACCCATATAATAAAGCGATTCCACTTCTAGGTATATACCCAAAAGAATTGAAAGCTGGCACTCAAAGATTTGTATGCCAGTGTTCATTGCAGCCTTATTAATGATATTTATCTATAAGCAAGAAGGAAATTCTGATACATTACATCATGGATGAACCTTGAAGACATTATATTCAGCGAAATAAACCAGACAAAAAAGAACAAAGTCTGTATAATTTCACTTGTATGAGGTATGTATAAGAATCAAGTTCACAGAGATGTCGCTATCAGGGTTCAGGGGACCAGAGAAATAGGAGTTAGTGTTTAATGGATGTGGAGGCTCTGGGGAGGGGAGAGTGTTGTGGAGATGGAGAATGGTACAACAGTATGAATGAACAACAGTATGAACGCACTTAATGCCACTGACTTGAATACTTGAGAATTGTTTAAGTGGCAACTTTTATGTGCATTTTCCCACTCCAGTGTTCTAGCCTGGAGAATTCCACATACTATATAGTCCACGGGGTTGCAAAGAGCCAGACACGACTGAGTGACTTTCACTTTCATGTGCATTTTACCACAGTTAAAAAAGGCATTCCCCATAACCATTTTTTCAGAGGAACTCATAGATAGATATGGGACTAAGGAAACTGTAGGCCAGTGCATGTTTATGTCAACTGTCACTGTCTCCATTTGGGGTATGTGTTTAAAGATAAAGCTCAGTACAGGTCTCATGAACAACAATATACATATCTAAAACCACTTTGGCACACTTTCACTAGGCTTTACTCACTGATGAAAAGATCCTTACCAATAAGAAGGTTCAGAGTTTTACTGTGATTATGCTTTAATTATAGTGTCCTTTGTCCCATTGTGCAATGGTGCACAATCTGTGTTAAGTTACAGTGTACCAGATATAAACACATAAAGGCTCTGTGCAGACTTGTGCTTAAACTCGGAGATAAAACATAGCTTTGTGAAAAAATCTTGGCATATATCCATGGGCAGATGGTGATTTTTGCCTTTAAGTTAGAACTGAAAGTATAGTTCAGTTCAGTTGCTCAGTCATGTCCGACTCTCTGCGACCCCATGAATTGCAGCATGCCAGGCCTCCCTGTCCATCACCAACTCCTGGAGTTCACTCAAACTCATGTCCATCAAGTCGGTGATGTCATCCAACCATCTCATCCTCTGTCGTCCCCCTTCTCCTCCTGCCCTCAATCTTTTCCAGCATCAGGGTCTTTTCAAATGAGTCAGCTCTTCACATGGGGTGGCCAAAGTATTGGAGTTTCAGCTTTAGCATCATTCCTTCCAGGGCTGATCTTCAGAATGGACTGGTTGGATCTCCTTGCAGTCCAAGGGACTCTCAAGAGTCTTCTCCAGCACCACAGTTCAAAAGCATCAGTTCTTGTGTGCTCAGCTTTCTTCATAGTCCAACTCTCACATCCATACATGACTACTGGAAAAACCATAGCCTTGACTAGATGGACCTTTGTTGGCAAAGTAATGTCTGCTTTTCAATATGCTGTCTAGGTTGGTCATAACTTTCCTTCCAAGGAGTAAGCATCTTTTAATTTCATGGCTGCAATCACCATCTGCAGTGATTTTGGAGCCCCCCAAAATAAAGTCTGACAGTGTTTCCACTGTTTCCCCATCTATTTCCCATGAAGTGATGGGACCAGATGTCATG
The DNA here is from genome assembly GCA_006410635.1 of Cephalophus harveyi. Lineage (NCBI taxonomy): Eukaryota > Metazoa > Chordata > Mammalia > Artiodactyla > Bovidae > Cephalophus > Cephalophus harveyi. Next base: position 42,100 of record SJYT01059810.1, read on the forward strand.
ATCTTCATTTTCAACATCCATACATGACCACAGGAAAAACCATAGCCTTGACTAGATGGACCTTAGTCGGCAAAGTAATGTCTCTGCTTTTGAAAATGCTATCTAGGTTGGACATAACTTTTCTTCCAAGGAGTAAGCGTCTTCTAATTTCATGGCTGCAGTCACCATCTGCAGTGATTTTGGAGCCCCCCAAAATAAAGTCTGACAGTGTTTCCACTGTTTCCCCATCTATTTCCCATGAAGTGATGGGACCAGATGTCATGATCTTCATTTTCTGAATGTTGAGCTTTAAGCCAACTTTTTCACTCTCCTCTTTCACTTTCATCAAGAGGCTTTTTAGTTCCTCTTCACTATCTGCAATAAGGGTGGTATCATCTGCATATCTGAGGTTATTGAAATTTCCCCTGGCAATCTTGATTCCAGCTTGTGCTTCTTCCAGCCCAGCGTTTCTTATGATGTACTCTACATAGAAGTTAAATAAGCAGGGTGACAATATGCAGCCTTGACGTACTCCTTTTCCTATTTGAAACCAGTCTGTTGTTTCATGTCTAGTTCTAACTGTTGCTTTCTGACCTACATATAGGTTTCTCAAGAGGCACTTCAGGTGGTCTGGTATTCCCATCTCTTTCAGAATTTTCCAGTTTATTGTGATCCACACAGTCAAAGGCTTTGGCATAGTCAATAAAGCAGAAATAGATGTTTTTCTGGAACTCTCTTTTTCCATGTGTTAGTCATGTGTTAGTCACTCAGTCGTGCCCGACTCTTTGTGACCCCATGGACTGCAATCCACCAGGTTCCTCAGTCCATGAGATTTTCCAGGCAAGGATACTGGAGTGGGTTGCCATTTCCTTCTCTCTTTTTCCATGATCCAGCAGATACTGGCATTCACAAAAGTCATAAAAATTGAAAGTGCTAGTTTCTCAGTCAAGTTCAACTCTTTGCAACCCCATGGACTATAGCTTCTGTCCATGGAATTTTTCAGGCAGGAATACTGGAGTGGGTAGCCATTCCCTTCTCCGGGGATCTTCCCAACCCCAGGGATCAAACCCAGGTCTTCTGCATTGCGGACAGATTCTTTACAGTCTGAGCCACTGGTGAGTATCATTATTTGCTAGTATCTATTTACTAGACTATCATTTAATTAGCATATACACACATGCATAATTCAGAATTTGTCATTTTATTGAATGCCCACTATATGTTATTGATAATAAATATGCATAAAATCTGCCTTGGAAATTCTGATATTCAGACTTACTGTAAACTTATTCAATATTTTAGAAAATATAGGCTCTCCTTTTAAAAAGAACTGTATATAATTAAATCTCTGCCATTTCTAACAGGAAATTGATTTTTTGTTCTCCCTTTTACATCATGCGTGCTCTTTTAAATGACTATTTATTACCTGCCTCAAATTTTTAGTAAGTTCTCCACACTCAAATATAATGCATGGGATAAATAAATCAATATAAACAGAATGAATCATATTGGAAAGTGATTTTGAAGAGGAGTTAGGTAGTCATAGGAGAAAGAGCTTGAAAATCCTTACTGGCAGATAGTAGAGCCGGATGATGGCTGGTACTGAGGGATCGGCTGACTATCTTCAGGTTCAGAAGTGCCTGGACATTGTTCTGGCTATTAAATCAGACCTGCACAGTAGGCACTGCCTTGTGCCTTGAAAGTGAGAGAAAACCTCTGACTACCAGCCAGTTTACTTTCCCCTCACAAGACAAGCCTTTTAAAGAGACAAAACCAGTAGTTGAAATTGTGAAAGTTGAGAGGCTACCTCTCACTTCTTTTTTTTTTTTTTTGAGATACTAGGTAGGATTCCTTACCCTAAAATCACAGTCTGTCTTTTGTTCAACCTCAAACTAGTTGGGGTCAGCAGTTATTAAACTGGAGGCTTTGAGGGCAGAGGAATGACGCTAAAGACAAATGAAACTGGTTTAATTCTAGCTTTAACAATCCAGAATAAAGTAGCAGCTGCCATTTGAGCCAACCTCAACCATGTACTGAAGGATGCCTTCTGCAGGCCAGCTGCCTCATCTGCCTGCAAACTAAAGTGGGTCTGGTTGCTTTTTTGTTTGTTTGTTTTGATAACTTTATCATTTAAAATCAAAAGTTAGAATTAACAGCTTCCCAGATAAGCCAGAATAACACAATAAGAATCTATCTTTAAGCCCATATTGACAGCAAAAGAATATTTTCCTGAGTTAGTTATGTTATTGAAAAGAAGGGTAACTTTTCATAATTTTGTTTTCAGCTTAAATCTATATGATTATTTGAGGCCACCAATTGCAAACTATCTTACTAATAGCTTTGACTCTTCAGCTTTCAAGAGTTAGTTCTCTAACAGCCTGTGATCGAACTAGTTTATCAAGACAGCCTTTGAACCTCCTTGTACTGGAGTCTCTTCTCAGTTTCTGATGTCAAAATACACTGCATACACCTGTCAGTCACCTTCTTAGCATGCATCTTTTTTTTTCTTTTTTTTAATTTTATTTTTACTTTATTTTACTTTACAATACTGTATTGGTTTTGCCATACATTGACATGAATCCACCACGGGTGTATACGAGCTCCCAATCCTGAATCCCCCTCCCACCTCCCACCCCATATCATCTCTCTGGATCATCCCCGTGTACCAGCCCCAAGCGTCCTGTATCCTGTATCGAACATAGGCTGGTGCTTCGTTCTTACATGATAGTATACACGTTTCATTGCTATTGTTTCAATGCTATTCTCCCAAATCATCCCACCCTCTGCCTCTCCCACAGAGTCCAAAAGTCCGTTCTGTACATCTGTGTCTCTTGCTGTCTCGCATACAGGGTCATCATTGCCATCTTTCTAAATTCCATATATATGTGTCAGTGTACTGTATTGGTGTTTTTTTTTTTTCTGGCTTACTTCACTCTGTATAATAGCTTCCAGTTTCATCCATCTCATTAGAACTGATTCAAATGAATTCTTTTTAATGGCTGAGTAATACTCCATTGTGTATATGTACCACAGCTTTCTTAACCATTCATCTGCTGATGGACATCTAGGTTGTTTCCATGTCCTGGCTATTATAAACAGTGCTGCAGTGAACATTGGGGTACACGTGTCTCTTTCAATTCTGATTTCCTCAGTGTGTATGCCCAGCAGTGGGATTGCTGGGTCATAAGATAGTTCTATTTGCAGTTTTTAAAGGAATCTCCACACTGTTCTCCATAGTGGCTGTACTAGTTTGCATTCCCACCAACAGTGTAAGAGGGTTCCCTTTTCTCCACACCCTCTCCAGCATTTATTGCTTGTAGACTTTTGGATCGCAGCCATTCTGACTGGTGTGAAATGGTACCTCATTGTGGTCTTGATTTGCATTTCTCTGATAATGAGTGATGTTGAGCATCTTTTCATGAGTTTGTTAGCCATCCAGAGAAAGGTCTGTTTAGTTCTTTGGCCCGTTTTTTGATTGGGTCGTTTATTTTTCTGGAGTTGAGCTGCATAAGTTGCTTGTATATTTTTGAGATTAGTTGTTTGTCAGTTTGGCCAAAACTTCCAGAACTATGTTGAATAGCAGCAGTGAAAGTGGGCACCCTTGTCTTGTTCCTGACTTTAGGGGAAATATAGCATGCATCTTTTTTGACCCACCTCTATTCTGACTGTCTCTTTCTCCTTTCACTATACTCCCCAGGATGCCTACTTATGCCTATAATGTTTCACTTGGCAAAGTTTCTTTGCCTGTTTTATTAAAGAACAGTAAGAAACCTACCTTCTTCAACTTTAAATTATACTGGTCACTCTTTGTACACCCTTTTTCCTATCCTGTTATTATTTCACCCTGCTACTAAAAATTTAAACTTCATGTGTGTTTTTTTTTTTTTTTTTCCATTTTTCTAACCTAGTTCTTTGATTTCTAAGGATATTTTACACTAAGATACACATATTTTTCAAAATCTTACACAGCCTTGATCCAAACTATTTTGTCCTGGTTTTTGAGTTTATTCTTTTTAAGTGTATTTGTTCAACAAATATGAACACATGCAAAGAACTTTTTTGGCTTATTTCTCATGTTCTCAAATAAATTTGTTATATATTTACTGTAGATTCTGAGTCTTACTTTCAGTTATATCCAACACTTATAACTCTCCCTCAGCTATACCATATTTGATTATTATTGCTTCCAAAATCTTATTTTTTACAAATCTGAATTTCTATAGAAATGTTCACACACCCAAAGAAAGATAGGAAGTTACTTTTCTCATAGAACTCTTCTTTGTAGCCCTAGAATGTTCTCATTTATTTGCTTGTACATACTATGGTTTCATTGTTTACTTCAATTATTTGTTCTATATTTTATTTTGTTTGTATATTTGTTCATACCAGGGCAGATTTAAATTGTAACAGTCTAAATATGGAGCATGTTTATTTAGCCAAGTTGGCTCTATAATCGGATGAGATCACCTGAAGAGTCTAAAGAGAGGAGAGTGGTTTGGAGCTGAACTCATATCTGTTTCCAAAGATACAGTCTTCAGATCTCTGTGCCCAGCACTGTCCAAATCATTTTTCGCAAGAGATCTCACTCTTTGACCTTTTTGGCCATAACATCCAGAAAATAGAATTTTTACTAAAATAGTTGATGTTTTATTTACTTAGCTAGTTAGGGAATGAACAGAAGTACAATTAAATTTTACACACACATGAAAGGATTGATAATACCTAATGGAAAGTGATACTTGTGAAACAGATGTAAAGTGAGTTTGCTGCTTGAGAGCTTATCCTATGGATGAACAACAATTAGCTGGATAGTTGCTATGATTTGAATTGCTTTAAAATGAAAAAATATTCCATGATTTAGAGAATGTAAACTTCCAGGATGATGAGGATTTAATTTTTTTTTACTGCTACCTTCCCAGTGGCTGTGACAGTACTAGGCACAACTCAATAAAAATTTGTAAATCAGTGAATATAGTCATCATACTGGGTTGATATAGAAAATGCCTAAGGCTATCATACTGTGGAATTTAAAGTGTCTTTAAGTCACTTTAATTTGTGTTACTGCTATTTCCTCTATTAATAGAGGAATAGCTAAGAAAGGAATATTCCTTTGGAATACATGAATTAAAAAATAATTCTAGGGTAAAACTTGTGCTTTTGGCTTTTGGGGAAGTTGTACAGATATAAATTTTTAAAAATATTGTATTCTGAGTTGTCTAGAAAGGAGGGAGACTCATCCCTGCTTGTTCCTCCATGCTAAGTACAATTATCAATTCTCTGTTTATATGATTATGAAATAATGCAAGAGATATCAGAAAGAAAACTCTGAAAGGTATAAGGAAGAAAATAAACCAGCTAAGTACTCTCCAAACTGGAGGGGGAACATAGCTACAGGATGTCTTACCACCTCCCAACAGAAGAAGGTAACCCAGTCTTGGTGTTTCCTGACCACCAAGCTAGCAACATACAGAAGCCCAGAATGGAACAGGAGGCCTGCTAACAACACCAGGTGAGTCTGATAGAAACCTCAAGGGCAGTGTTGGCAAGTGTCCAGGGGAAGCACTATTTTCCTGCCAGGCCTGAGATTCCTTTCACTTGCTGAGAGAAGTGGGAAGCCAGAGGGCACTGGCAAGGAGCCTCCAACCATAGAAATGTCTAACCCTGAAGTTTTCATCAGCATGGGCAGGAGACTCCCCCCACGCCCTGACCCCATGAATCGCAGCACACCAGGCCTCCCTGTCCATCACCAACTCCTGGAGTTCACTCAGATGCATGTCCATTGAGTCAGTGATGCCATCCAGCCATCTCATCCTCGGTCGTCCCCTTCTCCTGCCCCCAGTCCCTCCCAGCATCAAAGTCTTTTCCAATGAGTCAACTCTTTGCATGAGGTGGCCAAAGTACTGGAGTTTCAGCTTTAGCATCATTCCTTCCAAAGAAATCCCAGAGCTGATCTCCTTCAGAATGGACTGGTTGGATCTCTGCAGTCCAAGGGACTCTCAAGAGTCTTCCATCAAAAAGCTGCTATGAGCACCAGATAAATCAAATAAACAATGCAAAGACTCTGAAACTTAAATTGCCACTGGAATCATAGACCAAAAGGTAGGCCAGAACCTGCATGCTAAACATACTGTCTGCTAAAATAAAAAGATTAAAATAGGACCCATAGTCTTCTAACAGATGAAACACTCAGGATACAATCTAAAATCACCTCTCATACCAAGAACCAAGGAAATCACAAGTAAGGCAACTGATGACATGAATTATTCATTCTTCAAAATGAATCAGATGTTGGAATTAGCTGACAAAGATTTTAAAACAACCATTATAAAAATGCCTTAACAAGTAATTACAAATTCTTTTGAAACAAAAAATAGGCTCAGCAAGGAAATACCAAGAAGTTTTTTTAAGTTAGCAAAAGAACCAGTAATGTATGTGCATTTTTGTATCAAAAAATAATAAAGGCAATTATATAACTGAAAAATACAATAAGCAAGCTCATTAGATGGGTTCAATAATAGGGTAGAAATGACATGCTAGAATCAGTGAACTTGAAAATATCAATAGAATTACTAAATCTGAAGAACAAAGAGAAGAAAGACGGGATAGGAATGAGACTCAGTGACCTGTGGAATAGTAATAAAAGAGACAACATTCATATATTTAGAGTCCAAGAAGTAGAAGAGAAAAAAAGAATGAGCTGAATGAATATGCAAAGAAATAGTGGATGAAAACATCTCAAGTTTAGCAAAAGATAAGTATGTGGGTTCAAGAAGCTGAGTGGATTCCAAATAGGATAGACTGAAAGAAATCCATGCAAACACAGTTTATAATTGAACGTGTAAAAACAAAGAAAGCAGAGAGAAGGGGCACATTACTATAGCAGAACACAATTTGAACGACAGCGGATTTCTCTTCCGAAACTATGGGGGCTAGCAGGAGGTAGCATAACGTTTTTCAAGTGCTGAAAGAAAAAACTTAGTTGAAAGTTTCGGTGTTCAGACTATCCTGCAGGAATAAGGAGAAACAGTGATATTCTCAAATGAAGCAAAACTAAAAATGTTTTCTGCTAGCAAACCTACTCATTAAGAATAGATAGCTATTGGATGTTCTAAAAACGAAATTATAAAAGACATTTTGGAGCATCAGGGAGGAACAAAGAATAATGGAAAAAGCAGAAATATGAATACTTAGAGTAAACTGTTGATCCTCATTAGTTTTATAAATCATATTTGATGATTGAAACAAAAATTATAATACCATCTAATGCTCAAGACAATGATTTTTAAAAGTGGAGAAAGTCAAGAAGTGAGATTTCATTTCACTTAAAGTGGTAAAGTTCTGACACCAATGGACTGTAGTAAGTCATGTATGTATATTATTATACCCAGAGCAACCATTGCAAAAACTTTGCAAAGAAATGCACACAAATAAATCAAGATGGAATCCTAAGAAATCCACAGGAAGTCAAGAAAAGAGAAACAGAAATGAGAAGCAGAGGAAACAAACAGAAAACAAGTGATTAAATGACACACAAGCTCTATCAGATCAATAACTGTCTTAAATATAGTTGGTCAAAAAATAGTAATTAAATTTCAGATATTGATAGAGTGGATTAAAAAGCATCATTTAATTATATACATTGATAAGGAACCCACTGCAAATTAAACCATTTAAGTAGGTTGAAAGTAAAAGGATGGTGAAAACGGGAGCCACAAATACTACAATTCAAAAGAACAGCAGGTTATAGGAATGAAAAATATTAAACTGAAACTGTAAGCATATTAAACGTGCTGCAGTAGACAATGCTGAAATATATGATTGTGAAACCAATATGCAATGAGTAGCCCCTTTGTCAAAATTTGCCTATTCCTCAAAATGTGTTATCATATGACCCAAGTATGCTCCAAGGCATATTCCAAAGAGAAGTGAAAGCATATATCTACACACAAACTTTTACATGAATGTCCATAGCAGTATAATTCATGATGACCAAAAAGTGGAAACAGCAATTGTATTCAATTGATGAATGAATTTTAAAAATGTATCTATGCATACAATAGATTCAGCCATAAAAAAGATCAAGCACCGATACATGCTACAACATAAATGGATCTTGAAAATATTATGCTAAGTGAAAGAAGCCAGACTTTGAATATTGCATTCAAGGTAGTATAGTTATATTACTTTAAAAATTAAAAATATTCTTTCTATGAACAAAACTAATGGAGGTGATGGAATTCCAGTTAAGCTATTGCAAATCCTAAAAGATAATGCTGTTAAAGTGCTGCATTTGGTATGCCAGCAAATTTGGAAAACTTAACAGTGGCCACGGGACTGGAAAAGATCAGTTTTCATTCCAATCCCAAAGAAAGGCAATGCCAAAGAATGCTCAAACTACTACACAATTGCACTCATCTCACACACTAGAAAGTAAGGCTCAAAATTCTCCAAGCCAGGCTTCAACAACACATGAACCGTGAACTTCTAGATGTTCAAGCTGGATTTAGAAAAGGCAGAGGAACCAGAGATCAAATTGCCAACATCCATTGGATCATAGAAAAAGCAAAAGAGTTCCAGAAAAACATCTCCTTTATTGACTACACCAAAGCCTTTGAGTGGATCACAGCAAACTGGAAAGTTCTTAAAAGAGATGGGAATACCAGACCACCTGACCTGCCTCCTGAGAAATCTGTATGCAGGTCAAGAGACAACAGTTAGAACCCGACATGGAACAATGAACTGGTTCCAGATTAGGAAAGGAGTATGTCAAGGCTGTACATTGTCACCCTGCTTATTAATTTATATGCAGAGTACATCATGCGAAATGCCAAGCTCGATGAAGCACGAGCTGGAATGAAGATAGCTGGGAGAAATATCAATAACCTCAGATATGCAGATGACACCACCCTTATGGCAGAAAGTCCGACTCTTTGCGAGATGTGTATAAGAGACAGTTGGAGAAGACTCTTGCGAGTCTCTTGGACTGCAAGGAGATCCAACCAGTCTATCCTAAAGGAAGTCAACCCTGAATATTGGAAGGACTGAAGCTGAAACTCCAAAACTTTGGCTACCTGATGTGAAGAACTGACTCATTGGAAAAGAACCTGATGCTGGGAAAGATTGAAGGCAGAAGGAGAAAGGGATAACAGAGGATGAGATGGTTGGATAGTATCACCGACTCTTTGGACATGAGTTTGAGCAAGCTCTGGGAGTTGGTGATGGACAGGGAAGCCTGGTGTGCTGCAGTCCATGGGGTCGCACAGAATCGGACATGACTGAGTGACTGAACTGAAACTGAATTGATTCTTTCTTACAAAAGCAATTCTCTGACCCCCATCTCTACCATAGGTAATCTAGCTTTAAAGTCACTATTTCTTTTTTATTTTGATGGCAGACAATACCATCATCTCCCCAGACTTTTTTCCTCCAGGGCAAAGCTGTATTTTCCCAAATTCTGCCTCTTCAGCTCCTCTGTCAGTTCCTGACAAATAATCGGTACTTAATAAATAATTGTCCAATTAATCTGGCTTATATATGAATATACTGAGTATTATAGAAAAATCATATCTTTCATGATGAGGAATTGCTGGAATAATTCTGTCAACCTAAATAAGAAAAGCACATTGGATATTACAAGAAATGTATTTAATACCCAAATTGTGTATAACTCTAGCCAATTGTTTTATTATTATTGTTATTTAATTTTTGTTTATACCAACAGGCATGTGGGGTCTTAGGTCCCTGAACCAGGGATCAAAGCTGTGCCCCCTGTATTGGAAGCACTGAGTCTTAACCACTGGGCCACCAGGGAAGTCCTTTAATTTTATTTTTATAAGTGAATGTTTATGCCTCCTCTGAAGACAGTCTAGGAATTGTTAAAAAACCTGATTTAGCAGTATTTCTGTATAAATATAGCCCAAAATACTGTTTTAAAAAGAAAATACAAAGAGACAAAGGCTTTGGTGTTTATAGAGCTTAGAATAAAGACACTGAGACGTGAGGCCATCTCATCCTTCTTCCTGCCCTTGATGACAACACCCTATATCTTCCCACAGATCTGCATGGCACTTCAATTAACACACCCCCTGGGAATGATGGCCCTTTGTAAGGCATCAGCCTTGTTAAAACACTCCTCCCATCATCAATCACATCCGTGAAGCAAAGCCTCCCCTCACCAGATAAAGATGCCTCTGTGCACTGCTTGTTTGTATCTCTCCAATTAAAAGTACAAGAGGCAGAGTTCTGTAGCTGCCAAGTATCCTTAAATTCTTCTTCCTACCCTCTTCCCCACAGTGGCAATGTGCTCTGTTGCTCTCCCCCTCTCATCAAACATATCAAATACTGTTATAAAAGTGCATGCATGCTAAGTCGCTTCAGTCGTGTCTGACTCTTTGAGGCTATGGACTGTAGCCCACCAGGCTCCTCTGTACATGGCATTTTCCAGGCAAGAATACTGGAGTGGGTTGCTGTGCCCTCCTCCAGGGGATCTTCTCAGTCCTGGGACTGAATCCAGATCTCTTGTTTATGCCTGCACTGGCAGGCGGGTACTTTCCCACTAGTGCTACCTGGAAAGGCCCTATAAAAATACACTTTTCCCTTTTCAAAAGATTAGTGTAGCAACTACTTACCACCTACATTGCCACAGTCACTCACATGACATGTTAATACAATCTGGTATTTGATTAAATATTAAAGCTGTCTAAATCTTTCACTTCAGTGGCTTTTTCAGAGAATTTTGGGAGTCACCATGTAGAAAACTTATTTTGTTCTTTATAGGTTGCCTTGGAAGGGGATGTCAGGAGGGTTTCCCCATGGTCCTCATCAAAGATAATCTCCACTGCACGACTTCACACCTTCACAGAATCAAGCTCAGATGAATCCAGCAGAAGTGCTGAAGTCCTGTGTCCAGAGCAGTGGGAGGTAGAGACAACTGTGTTGTGTTTCCCCACTGGCTTTTGGAGCCATTAATTCCAGCACTGTATGTTTTCTCTGCTGTGTGTCCTATCCTTAACATGTCTCACAATGGCACAAGACTCCCCAGTACATATTTTATGTTTTTTAGAACATGTGACATTAGTTTGTGTTAATACACAGCCCCTATGTGTATGTGTCTGTATATGTGCATTAGCACCTTCTGTTCCTTATGTGAAGCTCTGTTACCGGTCCCCCTCTGGATACAAATTTCCCTCTGGTTACATCTTCTCTTTTTATTTAAGGATGATTGTAGTTATAAAAAGTATGAAACAAAAAAAGCAAAAGGTTCCTCCAAATTCTCAATAACCAGTAATAAAATCTACCTCTTTAGGAAAATCTCTGCCAAACCTGAATTATTCAAATGGTAATGATTAACTCATCATTCTTTAAAAAAAATTTTTTTTTCATTCTACTCAAGGATAATTGCAATCATTGTAGTAATGAGCCTGGAGAACAAATGTCTAAGTTGTGTTCTCTAAGACCACATGGCATTCAGAAAGATCAGTTTGTTGTTGCAGTGAATTTGGTTATTTCCTGGGAGGTAATGCATTTTCCATGAAATGAGCAAATGAATAGTTTTAAACTTGCATCAATTTCCATAATTATTTTATGTAATCTTTCATGGAAAATGAATAGGCAATTGGAACAATAGTAAATTGTTCAAACCATTTGCAGAACATCACAAAAACTGACCTATGTAAATGTACCTTTTAAGCAATGTGAATTCCCTGAAAAAGAGTGGATTAAGTGTCATAAAGTTTGAGACAAATCATTATATTCACAAATGTTTCCATTAGTGACTGTAAACAGATTAATTCTGTTTAAACTGATATTAAAATGGAAAGGAACCAAAGAAAAGCACCAAAGCCAGGCTGAAGCTATGAAATGAGATGGGCGCTGGAGTACAGGGTGTGAGACTCTTGCCCATCTTCCTCCCAAGCACCTTTTTCTTTTAATCTTCTCTCTCTATTCTGTGACTCCTACATTCATCCAGGACTCCAAGTAAGTTTAGCTGGCCAGCCAGAAATATTACATAAGGATTGTTTCACTCAAGATACAAGAGCAGCTCCCTATTAAATAAAAAAGATTAAATCACAATTCTTCAAACTGCCACCTAAGGCCCTTAATCAATGCCCCCACATTTACCCAACCACCTGTCCCTAAAATGACCCTGCTTGGTTTATAGAACCACTGTATCTACAGTCTGCCCAGACTGGGTTTCAGTTCAGTTCAGTCGCTCAGTCGTGTCCGACTCTTTGCGACCCCATGAATCGCAGCACGCCAGGCCTCCCTGTCCATCACCAACTCCCGGAGTTCACTCAGACTCGCGTCCATTGAGTCAGTGATGTTAGGACCTCTTTTTCAGTTTGGTTCATGCTGTTTTCCTAAAAGCATACTAGTATCTTATTCCATATTGTCTCACTCTTCTTTATAACATTGCTTTATTACAGTGGTCTAGATTTATACATATGTTTTTATTGCAAGCCAGAGAAAGTCATGACTTCTGCTTTGAATTTCCCTCCTTATTGAGGCTGTCATGTTTGCAATAAATGCTTATTAAAACTATAAAACAATGGAATTTAGATGAAATGAATAGGAATGAAAAATAAATCTTGATATATAAAATAACTTACAAGAATTATATTAATATAGAATTGAGCTAATTTTCAAGCATTTGGAAAAAAAGATGGAAAACAAGGGACTAAATAAAATCTGCACACTAAGCAGTAAAATTTCCAGCGAACTTTCCTTACCCAGGTAGAAAACTGGAGTATTTTTTCTTTTCTGAGAATTATATGTCCCTGGGGAAAAAATATCTTCAAAAATTGACATTTGGTATTCCACAATGAAATTGTCAGCTTGCCATTCAACCATCCCATGATAAAGTAAACTAGTTATGAACACTGACCATCACACAAAGCTTATCATCCACTCTTTCATGTCCTATTTTTAAATTTAAATGAGTGCAAAAGGATCAGTAAGTATTTGAGGAAAGCCTCTGAGATGAAATAGATCTAAACAAGCAAACAGAAAAAGAACTTGGAGAAATCAGGACTATGCAGTAAGCAGAATAAAACTTCAAATAGCAGCTGTTTTTAGAGTAATAGGAGAAGCATCACTACGAACAAAGCTAGTGGAGGTAATGGAATTCCAGTTGAGCTGTTTCAAATCCAGAAAGGTGATGCTGTGAAAGTGCTGCACTCAATATGCTAGCAAATTTGGAAAACTTAGCAGTGGCCACAAGACTGGAAAAGGTCAGTTTTCATTCCAATCCCAAAGAAAGGCAATGCCAAATTGCACTCATCTCACATGCTAGTAAAGTAATGCTCAAAATTCTCCAAGCCAGGCTTCAGCAATACGTGAACTGTGAACTTCCTGATGTTCAAGCTGGTTTTAGAAAAGGCAGAGGAACCAGAGATCAAATTGCCAACATCCGCTGGATCATGGAAAAAGCAAGAGAGTTTCAGAAAAAAATCTATTTCTGCTTTATTGACTATGCCAAAGCCTTTGACTGTGTGGATCACAATAAACTGTGGAAAATTCTGAAAGAGATGGGAATACCAGACCACCTGACCTTCCTCTTGAGAAATCTGTATGCAGGTCAGGAAACAACAGTTAGAAAATGCTAAAGCTGAAACTCCAGTACTTTGGCCACCTCATGAGAAGAGTTGACTCATTGGAAAAGACTGTGATGCTGGGAGGGATTGGGGGCAGGAGGAGAAGGGGACGACTGAGGATGAGATGGCTGGATGGCATCACTGACTTGATGGATGTGAGTCTGAGTGAACTCTGGGAGTTGGTGATGGATAGGGAGGCCTGGCGTGCTGCGATTCATGGTGTCGCAAAGAGTTGGACACGACTGAGCGACTGAACTGAACTGAACAACACAAAAGAATGAGAAAGTTTTTGAAATTAAAAATATAATGCCAAAAAATTTTTAAAATTCAATACACATTTTAAAAGATAAATAGCAAAGAATTTCTCAGAAAGTAGAACAAAAGAAGATAAAGAAACAGAAAAGAGAAAAGGAAGTTATGGAAAGTTAGATCAATCTAAGAAAAAATAGAGAGGCACTTGTGGAGACCATGTGCCTCTCTTCTTTTATTAAGGTGCCTTCACTCCCTGGGTCAGAAAGGGAGGGTCTTTGTAAAATGCAGATTTAGATTCAGTACATCTGAGGTTGAACTGAAGATTTTTGCATTTCTGACATGCTCCTGAATTTGGCAATAAAGAATTCATGATCTGAGCCACAGTCAGCTCCTGGTCTTATTTTTGCTGACTGTATAGAGCTTCTCCATCTTTGGCTGCAAAGAAAGTAATCAATCTGACTTTGGTATTGACCATCTGGTGATGTCTATGTCTAGAGTCTTCTCTTGTGTTTTTGGAAGAGGGTGTTTGTTGTGACCAGTGCATTCTCTTGGCAAAACCCTGTTAGCCTTTGCCCTGCCTCATTTTGTACTCCAAGGCCAAATTTTCCTGTTATCACGTATCTCTTGACTTCCTACTTTTGCATTCCAGTCCCCTATGATGAAAAGGACATCTTTGAGGGTTTTAGTTCTAGAAGGCCTTGTAGGTCTTCATAGAACTGTTTAACTTCAGCTTCTTCAGCATTAGTGGTTGGGGCATAGACTTGAATTACTGTGATATTGAATGGTTTGCCTTGGAAATGAACAGAGATCATTCTGTCATTTTTGAGATTTCATCCAAGTACTGCATTTCAGACTTTTTTGTTGACTATGAGGGCTACTCCATTTTTTCTAAGGGATTCTTGCCCACAGTTGTAGATATAATGGTCATCTGAGTCAAATTCACCCATTCCAATCCATTTTAGTTCATTGATTCCTAAAATGTTGATGTTCATTCTGCCCATCTCCTGTTTGACCATTTCCAATTTACCTTGATTCACAGACCTAACATTCCAGGTTCCTATGCAATATTGCTCTTTACAGCATTGGACTTTACTTCCATCACCAGTCACATCCACAACTGGGTGTTGTTTTTGCTTTGGCTCTGTCTCATTCTTTCTGGAGTTATTTCTCCACTGCTCTCCAGTAGCATATTGGGGACCTACCAACCTGGGAGTTCATCTTTCAGTTTCCTATCTTTTTGCCTTTCCATACTGTTCTCAAGGCAAGAATACTGAAGTGGTTTGCCATTGGCTTCTCCAGTGGACCACATTTTGTCATAACTCTCCACCATGACCCATCTGTCTTGGGTGGCCCCAAAAGGCATGGCTCAAAGTTTCATTGAGGTAGACAAGACTGTAGTCCACATGATCAGCTTGATTAGTTTTCTGTGATTGTGGTTTTCATTCTGTCTGCCCTCTGAAGGATAAGGATAAGAGGCTTATGGTAGCATCCTGATGGGAGAGACTGAGGGGGAAACTGTGTCTTGCTCAGTAAATCTTTAATCCAATTTTCTGTTGATGGGCTGGGCTGTGTTCCCTCCCTGTTGTTTGACCTGAGGCCAAACTATGATGGAGGTAAGGATGATAATGGTGACCTCCTTCAAAAGGTCCCATGCATGCACTGCTGTGTATACTCAGTGCCCCTGACTCTGAAGCAGACCACCACCAACCCATGCCTCTGTTGGAGACTCCTGGACAGTCATGGGCAAGTCTGGGTCAGTCTCTTGTGGGGTCATTGCTCCTTTCTCCTGAGTCCTGGTGCACATAAGGTTTTGTTTGTGCTCTCTAAAAGTCTCTTTCCCCAGTCCTGTGTAAGTTCTGGCAGCCCTATGGTGGGGTTAATGGCAATCTCCTCCAAGAGGGCTTTTGTCATACCCAGGTCTGCTGCTCCCAGAGCCCTTGGCCCTGTGGCAGGCACTGCTGACCCGTACCTCTGCACAAGACACTCAAATACTCAAAAGCAGGTCTGACTTAGTCTCTGTGGGGTCTCCTGGTACACACAAGGTTTTGTTTAAGCCCTCCAAACATCTCTGGCAGGTATGGGTTTGATTCTAAATATGATTTCGCCCTGGTTACCATCTTAGTGGGACTTATCCTTTGCCCTTGGACATGAGGCATCTGTTTTTATTGGAATCCAACATTCTCCTGTCGACAGTTGTTCAGCAGCAAGTTGTAATTTTGGAGTACTCACAGGAGAAGAAGAGCACACATCCTTCTACTCCACTATCTTGTTTAGGGGAAGGTGGTCTTAAATTGAAGAAAGTAGGGAAAACACTAGGCCATTCAGGTATGACCTAAATCAAATCCCTTATGATTATACAGTGGAAGTGACAAACAGATTCAAGGGATTAGATCTGATACACACAGTGCCTGAAGAACTATGGACAGAGATTTGTGACACTGTATAGGAAATAGGGATCAAGACCATATTCAAGAAAAAGAAATGCAAAAAGACAAAATGCTTCTCTGAGAGGTGTTACAAATAGCTGAGAAAAGAAGAGAAGCAAAAGGCAAAGGAGAAAAGGAAATATATACCCATTTGAATGCACAGTTCCAAAGAATAGCAAGGAGAGGCAAGAAAGCCTTCCTCAGTGATCAATGCAAAGAAATAGAGGAAACCAATAGAATGGGAAAGACTAGAGCTCTCTTCAAGAAAATTAGAGATACCAAGGGAACATTTCATGCAAAGATGGGCACAATAAAGACAGAAATGATATGGGCCTAACAGAAGCAGAAGATATTAAGCTGCTGCTGCTGCTAAGTCACTTCAGTCATGTCCAACTCTGTGTGACTCCATAGACAGCAGCCCACCAGGCTCCCCCGTCCCTGGAATTCTTCAGGCAAGAATACTGGAGTGGATTGCCATTTCCTCCTCCAATGCATGAAAGCAAAAAATGAAAGTGAATTCGCTCAGTCGTGTCCGACTCATAGCAAACCCATGGACTGCAGCCTACCAGGCGCCTCCATCCATGGGATTTTCCAGGCAGGTGTACTGGAGTGGGGTGCCATTGCCTTCTCTGGAAGATATTAAGAAGAGGTGGCAAAAATACACAGAAGAACTATATAAAAATAAAGATCTTCATGACCCAGATAACCATGATAGGTCATAACTCACCTAGAGCCAGACATCCTGGAATGAGAAGTCAAGTGGGCCTTATGAAGCATCACTACAAACAAAGCTAGCAGAGATGATGGAATTCCAGTTGAGTATTTCAATTCCTAAAAGATGATGCTGTAAAAGTGTTGCACTCAATATGCCAGCAAATTTGGAAAACTCAGCAGTAGCCACAGGATTGGAAAAGGTCAGTTTTCATTCCAATCCCAAAAAAAGGCAATGCCAAAGAATATTCATACTACCACACAGTTGCAGTCATCTCACATGCTAGCAAAGTAATGCTCAAAATTCTCCAAGCCAGGATTCAATAGTACGTGAACTGTGAACTTCCAGATGTTCAAGCTGGTTTTAGAAAAGGCAGAGGAACCAAAGATCAAATTGCCCACTGCTGGGGTCCAGCCCCTGCAGGATCCAGGGAAATCCAAAGGAGAAACAGAGTCAGCGATTGACTTAGAGAGAGATAAGGAAAGAATGTTGAAGATAAGAAAACAGAGGAGAGAAAGAGGCTGATATTCCTTGGTTTACATAGAAAGCCAATAAAACTCCGAGACAAGAAGTTTGCCCTGTTCACGGAGGCCACAGGTGCCCTCCTGGTCTCCTGAGGGAGTGAAGACGCAGAACGTCTTCCCGTTCAGGTCTTAGAAACCCGGGCAGATAAGTGAGCGCAGGGAGCCTCTATGCTCCAAGGGATCAGCCTGAAAAAGAGAGTGAGAGGGAGAGAGAGAGAATGATTGACACGGGGAGACCAAGCTGCTTCGGTGAGCGAGGCCCCATAGCTTTATTTTTAAAAGGTACTTTTATACCTTGCCTTATACATAGAGGGAAGTGAAAGATGCAAGGTCATACAGAGTTAGCCCAAACATTCCAGCAGTTTTGCCCTTATCAAAACCAGGATTTTTTTTACATACTTTTCCCACAAATGATGTTGTGTACAGTATCTTCTGGCCTTGGAGGCCTGTGAACATTTTATGACCCTCTCTTGATAAAGGCTGCTCAATCAGAAAACTTATTTTCCCTCAAAGTGGTTTTTCTTTATATTTCTAATCTATGTCAATCTCAGAAAATGCTAAACAGAGTTACATTTTTCACAGAACAAAGGTGCAGTGAGTTACAAGAAAGAACCAATTAGCTCAAAGGTCTGATGTGGTTAATTTCAAGGCTATACTTGTTTTTCTACATTCTCACTATGTTAACTAATGCATTCCCAGGTGCACAGTGGATAAGAGATATGGGAACTTAGCAACAAGCATTGGCCCAATAGTGAAATCCTACACCAGCACTACTCTAATAACTTTTAACTCTTTGAAAGGCTCTATGTTTTAGGCTTTCTGTGCCTCTCACAGTTGGCAGGCTGTAAATAATCATATGCGTAGCTGCAAGAGTCTGGATATACTTGCCAAGCAAGCTAGAATGCTAACGGGGGCGGGGGGTTGATTGAAATATTCCTCTCATGTCCAGGAGACTTATTAACTAGAGCCCTAAGTTGATTTTCTCCAGAGAAAGGTGGTCAGGTGTTAATGTCAGAGGAGTTGGTGAGAGTCATGAAATAGTTAAACAGACAGATTTTGGTTTTGGGGTAGATGCTTGAGAAAGCCTAGGGAGCCCCTTGAGTCCTGAGGCCTTGCTTAACAGTTCTCTTCCGCATGACCTTGTCATGGGTGGGATCTCCCGTGGTGGCTCCCGGCAGCCAACATCCATTGGATCATTGAAAAAGCAAGAGAGTTCCAGAAAAACATCTAGTTCTGCTTTATAGACTATGCCAAAGCCTTTGACTGTGTGGTTCACAACAAACTGTGGAAAATTCTTCAAGAGATGTAAATACCAGACCACCTGACCTGCCTCCTGAGAAATCTGTATGCAGGTCAAGAAACAATAGTTAGAACCAGACATGGAACAACAGACTGGTTCCAAATCTGGAAAGGAGTATGTCAAGGCTGTATATTATCACCCTGTTTATTTAACTTTATATGCAGAGTACATCATGCGACATGCTGGGCTGGATGAAGCATAAGCTGGAATCAAGTTTGCAGGAAGAAATAGCAATAAGCTCAGATATGCAGATGACACTGCCCTTATGGAAGAAAGCGAAGAAGAACTAAAGAGCCTGTTGATGAAAGTGAAAGAGAAGAGTGAAAAAGTTGGCTTAAAACTCAACATTCAGAAAATTAAGATCATGACTTCTTGTCCCATCACTTCATGGCATATAGAGGGGGAAACAATGGAAACAGTGAGAGACTTAATTTTGAGGGGCTCCAAAATCACTGCAGATGATGACTGCAGCCATTAAATTAAAAGACGCTTGCTCCTTGGAAGAAAAGCTATGACCAACTTAGACAGCATATTAAAAAGCAGACATTATTTTGCCAACAAAGGTTCATCTAGTGAAAGCTCTGGTTTTTCCAGTAGTCATTTGTGGATGTGAGAATTGAGCTCTAAAGTAAACTGAGCACCAAAAAATTGATGCTTTTGAACTGTGGTGTTGGAGAAGACTCTTGTGAGTCCCTTGGACTGCAAGGAGATCCAACCAGTCAATCCTAAAGGCAATCACTCCTGAATATGCTTTGGAAGGACTGATGCTGAAGCTGAAACTTTGGCCACGTGATGCAAAGAACTGACTCACTAGAAAAAACCCTGATGCTGGAAAAGATTGAAGGTGGGAGGAGAAGGGGATGACAGAGGATGAGATGGTTGGATGGCATCACCAACTCAATGGACATGAGTTTCAGTAAGATCTGGGAGTTGGTAATGGACAGGGAAGCCTGGTGTGCTGTAGTCATGGGGTTGCAAAAAGTCAGACATGACTAAGTGACTGAACTGACAAGCTCCTGGATAAAGTCTGTGCTGGGTCCATTGACCACACTTTTGAGTAGCAAGATTGTAGTCTCAGCCATCTCTGAATCCTCCCTACAGCCACCACTGATGACTAAACCATTTGTAGAGTATGGCCATGTGACAGCAGGGCAGGGCAGGACAGGGGGAAGGGAACAGCTATTCCTCAGATCTCTGTGCATCTGAATCTGAACTCTTATCTTTTCTCCAAAACCTCCTTCCCCTGATTATTGTTAATCGATTCATGACACCTCTGTTCTGCCAATTTCTCAAGCAAGAAACCTGAGCATCACTTCCCTTTTCTTGCTTAACTGCCCCAATATGTATTTTTTTGTAGCTCCTGTTTCCTAAATACCTCTCTCACTCTCTCCTGCTCTCTGCCAGTACTTCCACCAAGGCCTCCCCAGGTCACACCTTAGTTGTATCACAACTTCCTCAATGAGTCTGGGAATTAGACTTGGCTCTGCAGGGCTGTTTATAAAATGCAAACATGACCCCTGTCTAAAATACCCTCATAATTCTCCATTTTAATAAAGTAGTATCTAAACTCATTAAAATGACATTTCATTATCCTTCTTGGTTTGACTTCCTTTCCATTTAAAAATGCATTTGCGTTGTAACCATACTTAGTTGTTTTGTAACTGGAAAACTTTAGATGTGCCCCTTTTTCTGTCTAAAATTCCCAGGCCCACTGCTTTGCCTGGAAAACTCATATATATTCTGTAAGATTCAACTGGCTCTTGGGAAGCCTGCATTGCCCTTCCCTGGCAGAGTTAATCTGGTTGATTCTGTTCTATATTGTTTTTGTTGTTGTGTTTTTGTTTTGATCCTTATCAACTTTGGGCTTCCCTGTTGGCTCAGGTGGTAAAGAACCCATCTGCAATGCGAGAGACCTGGGTTCGATCCCTGGGTTGGAAAGATCCCCTTGGGAAGGAAATAGCTACCCACTCCAGTATTCTGGCCTGGAGAATTCCATGGACTGTGTAGTCCATAGGGTCCCAAAGAGTCAGACACTACTTAGTGACTTTCACTTTTACTTATCAGCTTTATGATTACAGTGATGCCTCTCAGCCAGCATTTACCCTCGAGTGAAATTCTAGTATCCTGGGATTTACTTTCATGTACAGTTTTGATGACTATAGAATTTTCCTCTGTGAATTGAGTCATTTATGAATTTCATTAGTGTGTTGTGTTGGGGATTACTAAAATCGTTGGGGACTTGGGTATTCAGATAGAAAAAGGAAGTGAAGTGGATGGTGCACAAGAAGCAAAGGTTGTACTAAGATGTTTTGGAAAGGGTAAAGGAAGAAAGAAGATAATTCTGATTCTTTTTTGTAAGGAGGGAAAGAGAGGATGAGAAGGAGCTGAAAACTGTAAGAATTGCTGAGGAGCTGGGAGGAGAGAGAGGTTGGAAGATGACATCCTGGGACAGGATTGGGAGCACAAATCAGCAGGTCACGAATCACTGATTAGTAACACTGCACTTGGAGATGGAGGAATGGGAACAACCCTAAGTCCATGTACCATGTGTGATGTCTGCAACAAAGCAAAACCATGGACATTCACCTTGCTGTAGATGCCAAAGGCTGGAAACCAAGAACGCAACAGACCTCATGACAAACTTAAGATGTGTA
The DNA here is from genome assembly GCA_006410635.1 of Cephalophus harveyi. Classification (NCBI taxonomy): domain Eukaryota; kingdom Metazoa; phylum Chordata; class Mammalia; order Artiodactyla; family Bovidae; genus Cephalophus; species Cephalophus harveyi. Next base: position 63,539 of record SJYT01059810.1, read on the forward strand.
AAAGTCATGGATTTGATTAGTGTCTTGAATTAATACTTTTATTTTAATGAATGCAATAAAGTGTCTTATGGCTTTCTTAGGTGCCCTCTCACACGCTCCTCCCCAGCATAGAGCAGCTCCCAGAGCAAACCCTCTCCTTTCTCTGTTTTCTCAGCTCCGGCTCAGGGAAGAGTTTGTTCCCTTTGGGTTGCCTGCTCTTGGAGACTCTTGGATTTAAGTCTAATGTTGCCTCCACTCACCCATGTGGAGTGCTTCCTTGCTTCCTGGCACCACTTCGCCTGGTTCTCAGACATCAGTTTACTTTGACCTCACATCCCCTGCTGCAGTTCAGCTATCCCCCTCTTCACTCAAAGTCCTCATTGCATGTCCCTGTTCTGAAATCCTCTTCTCTAAAAGAGGAGATAAGGCACCCCCGATTTTCCTTGTGAAGCTTTTTAAGTTGCTTGTGGATTCTTGCATCATTTCCTGCTTTAAGAAACCCAAGTTCAAGTGGTGGAAGAGGAAGAAGAATTGTTATATTTATTTACATGATAATCACAGTTTGTAGTTAGTGGACATTTATATGCCAGAGACCAGGTATGCTCAATATTTTGTACACTTTCAGTGCTGTTATTATTATCTTTTTGCCGATGAAGAAACAATGTCATGTGGTCAGACAGTGATGGAGCTGCATTTAAACCCAGGTGAATGAACTTCCAAGCCCACGTTCTTACCCTGAACCCAGTGAGCTTCCCTAGAGCTGACTTTGGAGAGAAAAATCTGCAACGTATCCCATCTTGCATTCCAGTCATTTCGTAGAATGGCTAATACAATAAGGGCATGTGAAGGATCTTTGTGGAATGCATTCTGATTTAGGGAGGAAATGGGAGCTTTGCCAGTCATGAAAGATAGGATTTCAGGTTTATACAGCATTTAGTCTGGGAAAGGGAGACAGGAGATTATTCACTTTCTAAGTCTAAAGGTCATGGATTCTACAGCTATTTTATTTTTATTGAAGAAATTCTAAATAAGGCAGGCCAAAAGAATGAATGATAATGCTGTGGAAACAATGATTGATTTTTATACTGTTTCCACTGACTCATCATGTGCAGACTGTCTGACTTATCTATTGATCTAAGCTAGAGTTGAGCAGGTGAACTGGATATAAAATTCCCTAACACATCATCCAAAGTCAGTCAGACCTTGAAAGAATATTTCTTTTCTTTCTAGCATGAGAGACGATTAAGAATTGGATGACTAGACTCAGAGTAGAGAAATTATCTTGACTTTGTTTTAGTAAGCACATTAGTAAAACAGGAAATTCTGTTAAAAAAATGAAGTTCTTTTTGAAATATGCTGGAGACATCTTTTATTGCTCTGAAGGATAGGCTGAATGCAGTGACCTTTAAGAAAATAGAATCATGAAAATAGTTATGTTATGTTCATAGTTCAGAATTAGAATGGTCCTTTGTGTTGAAATATTTTAACACATCCTATTTTATCCTGTTCTTAAAGTTGACAACGATTTCATAGTCAAGATTTTCCCCCACCCCTACACCAAATTGTTAAGCTTTTAAACAAACTTCGAACTAATTTAACTTAAAAAAAAATGTATTCAACTTGAAATACCATTGTTGTATGACACCCATTTCTTAAATAACAAAAGAACAAAGAACTCATCATTTGACCTTCAGTATCACCTAAAGAAAGTAGCAACTTGCAGCTATTTTTGCTAATTTTGTTCTTTTGATTGAATAGAATAGGTGTAAAACAGTGTTCCATCTCTCCATAATATCAAGCTGCAGAGATTATTAAAGGAGTAATTTTAAAATTCAGTGGCATTACATATATTACATACATTCACACTGTTGTGCAACCATCACCACTATCTCTCTCCAGAACTTTTTTTCATCTTTCCAAAGTGAAACTCTGTATCCATCAAACAATATCTAACCATTCTCCCTACCCCCAGCCCTAGAAACCACCAATCTACTTTCTGTCTCTATGAATCTTACTACTTTAGGTTCTTCATATGAGTGGAATACTTTGGCCACCTCATGAGAAGAGTTGACTCACTGGAAAAGACTCTGATGCTGGGAGGGATTGGGGGCAGGAGGAGAAGGGGACGACCGAGGATGAGATGGCTGGATGACATCACAGACATGATGGACGTGAGTCTGAGTGAACTCCGGGAGTTGGTGATGGACAGGGAGGCCTGGCGTGTTGCCCTTCATGGGGTTGCAAGGAGTCGGACACGACTGAGCAAATGAACTGAACTGAACTGAACTGGCTTATTTCGCTTAGCATAATGTCTTCAAGATTCATCCACATTGTAGCATGTCAGATTTTCCTTCCTTTTAAGGACAAATAATATTCCATTATATATATGTAACACATTCTGTTTTCCATTCAGATCTGTCAGTGAACATTTAGATGGGCATTTGGCTTGCTTCCATGTTTTGACTGTTGTATATAATGCAGCTATTAACACAATTGTACAAATATCTCTTTGAGTCCCTGTTTTCCATTATTATAGCCAGAAGTAGAATTGCTAGATCATCATTCTGAGGCTTTCTCAGGTGGCGTTAGTGGTAAACCTGCCTACCAATGCAGGAGAAAGAAGAGACTCGAGTTCAATCACTGGGATGGGAAGATCCCCTGAAGGAGGGCATGGCAACCCACTCCAGTATTCTTGCCTGGAGAGGAGACTGGCAGGCTATAGTTCATAGTGCTGCAGAGTCAGACACGACTGAAGTAACTTAGTATATATGCATGGTCATTCTATGTTTAATTTTTTGAGGAACTGTCATACTATTTTATAGTGACTATATCATTTTACATTCTCACCAGCAGTATACCAGGGTTCTAATTTTTTCACATTCTTGCCTAGTATTTGTTATTTTCTGCTTTTGTGAGACAGTAGCCATCCTGTGAGCATGAAGTGTTATCTCACTATGGTTTTGACTTGTATTCCCCTAGTGATAAATGACACTGAGCCATCTTTTCATGTGCTGTTTGGCCATTTGTGTATCTTTTCAGAAGAAATGTTGATTTTCTTTGCCCATTGCTTGATAGGGTTACTTATTTTGTGCTGTTAAGTTGTAGGATTCTCTGTATTCTGCATATTAACCTCTTAATCATATATATGATTTACAAAGTTTTCACATTTTTAAGTTGCCTTTTCACGATCGATAGTGTCTTTTAATATATAAAAGTTTTTCATTTTGAAATAGTCCCATATACCAACTCTTTTTCTCTTTTGTTGTTTCTACTTTTGGTGTCATATCTAATAAATCATTTTGGAATCCAAAATCATGAAGATTTTCCCCTGCTTTTTCCTAAGAATGTTATGGTTTTAGCTCTTATATTTAGGTAGGTATTTGATTCATTTTGTATTTTTTTTTTATATAATGTAAAGTCTGGGTCCAACTTCATTCTTTTACATGTGGATATCCAATAGTTCCCAATAGCATTTGTTGAAAGCCAGTTACTTCTTAGGCAAGGAGAGTTTTAGTGGATGTTTCCAAAGCCATTTGCTACTATTTCAAAGGTCAGATAGGTAATGATTAAGTTGTGCATCACTTAGAGGTAGATTTTGACCTCTCACAAGTTGAAGAGTATTGAAGATCTAAGATCATTTACATCCCTCAAGAAGAAAAAAATAACGTAGGCTTCCAGGGCAAAGAAGAAAGGACTGAAAAGTGTAGGACAATCCACAGGTCAAAGTACAGCTGCCAGGCTTGGTTCTCCGGACTCCCACGCTTGGCTGGGAGAGCAATCTCCCTCCTTCCTGACGACCCAGGAGGCTGGTGAGGAACATGTCCTCACTTTTTCTTGGGAGTTTGATTATTTTATTGATGTTTGCTGCATCATACAGTGAAGATGGAGGACTTGCGCTGCAGAGACAGAAAAGAAATATTGACCTCCAACAGTAAGTACACACATGGGTCATTTCTGCTAATGGACTTGGGTGGTTCCTCATCAGTTTTCACAAATAACCAGATAAGCAAAGGTATAATTTTTCTAAAGAAAAAAAGTGATATTAAAAACAAATAGGGAAAAACAGTTGAGTTGATGTTTGGAAGTACCTTATTATACACAAACTCTTCATTTATCACTTGGCAAATTAGTCAAGGATGTAGTTGCTAGGAGGCATATCCAGGAAATTTGCAAAGAAAGAAATGACAAATGAGCAGGGAGAATTCAGCTGAGATGACCACAAAGCAAAGGTGTATGCAGTCCATAGCTATTGAGTGAGAAACTTTGTTCTCTAGACTTAAAAAATTACATGTGATAATTACTGATGCATTCTCTGGCTTGGATTATGTAGGCCTCGAATGACTGCAGAGAGGGGAAACTTGGTGTTTCTTACTGGATCAGCTCAAAACATTGAATTTAGAACTGGATCCCTGGGGAGAATTAAATTAAATGATGAGGATGTCGGCGAGTGTTTCCATCAGGTAATACACTAGAAACATACTGAAGTAGTTTTGTTTATTCATACTGAAAAGGCCTATGTTAATCTGTACTTTCTTGAGCACAGAAAGTACACGATTGAGGTGAAATAACTCCATGTAGGAAACAATGCCCTGGGGTTAATGATGGGTATGGGACATAGCGCTAGCAGGAAGTGGCTCACTGTGTGGACTTATATACTCCATCCCGGGAAAGGTGCAGAGGGTGATACTGGGGCTGCTTCACAAGGGGACCAAGGATGGAGGGGGACCACAGATAGATGTAGATGTGATCAGTTTATTTTTGCCATGGAACAGAATTGGCCAGTTATCCTCTCCTGCCTTACTGAATGTTTCCAGTGCTCATTGTTTGTTACGTCATACAGGTCTATCGATCATCATGTTAGGAGCTAGCATTTAGAGCTCTTTATGGACTCTGCACTGTGCTCAGCACTTTATGTGTATTATCTCTTCTAGCCCTCATGGCTGCCTATGAGGTCGGCTTTATCGCTACCCCATCTGTAAAGGAGATAGAGGAACCCTCCCTACAGCAGCTCAGCAATGTATCCAAGGACATACATTAAATGGCTGAGCCAAGATTTAAAACCCAAACAGTCTCCTTCCAAGTCAGGCCTCTTAAAAAGCATTATAAACTGTTATTATGGGGAAAAAATGAAAACAGAAAATTCCTTGATACCTTATTACTGAAAGGGTAAATGGAATTATGCCATGGCTATTTTAGTCTGATGTTTATTATACATGGCATTGTTCTTTTTTTTTTTTTTTAATAATAATGGCAAGTCTTAGGGCTTGAAATAGAATACTACCCAAATTTAAACATTTTATTCTTATATACATAATTTTTTCACTAGCATTCTCTTCCTCCTTCTCTTCTCCCTTTGTTTTCTTCTCCTTTTTTTTAAAAAAAATCAGATCCAGAAAAACAAAGATGATATTACAAACTTAAAAAGAAGTACAGTCGGTCTGCCTCAAAATATTTCTAATCAAATCCATCAGCTTGATTCCAAGGTAAGTCTGACATGCACATCCTTGTGACAAATGGGTTCTCCTTAATTCAACTTTGTAAGTAATCATTTTGCAGAAGATATACCAATTTTGTATCCTCCTTAAAAATGTCGTGTTATAATTACGGACTTTTTGGTTAAATGACCCAGCCCTAATGGAGGATGTAGAGGTGTGATGGGCAGAGGTTGGAAATCCTGTGACAAGAGCTTGTGGCATAAGTTTGCTCTGCTCACGTTCTGATAGCCACCTCCTTATTGATGAGGTGGATGGGTCACCATCGTTGAGGAAAATTCCCAGGGTCACCGTGCACAGACAGTCAATGAATCAACTTATCATTGTGTTGTACTTCTGTTTTAAAAATATCCATGCAGTGGAAGAGAGAAGGAAGGAAGGGAAGCCTGGAGGGGAGAGAAAAGAGGAGGGGAAAGCAATCAGACAAGGAGCAAACAGATAAAGTGAAGGCACTAGGGAAATAGGTAACAGTAACATGGCACATGATGCGTCTTTGCACCGGCTAATGGATGTTTTCTCTTCCCAACTGCTAGCTTGTGGATCTTGAGAGAAAACTCCAAAGCTTACAGCAGGTAAGTCCTATAACCACTAGATAGCCAACATCTTTCACTGAAAATACACTAGAATCACTGATGGAGCTGGTAGTCTTTTTTTTATGATTTCATTTATTTATTTTGGCTGTGCTGGGTCTTCGTTGCTGCATGGGCTTTTCTCTAGTTGCGGGGAGCTGGAGGCTGCTCTCTAGTTGTGGTGTGCAGACTTCTCACTTTGATGGCTTCTCTTGCTGCAGAGCTAGGGCTCGAGGGTGTGAGGGCTTCAGAAGTCATGGCACATGGGCTTAGCTGCATGTGCCGTGGCATGTGGCACGTGGGGATCTTCCTAGACCAGGGATCGAATCTGTGTGTCCTGCATTGGCAGGCAGATCCTTGACCACTGAGCCACCAGGGAAGTCCAAATAGAGCCAGTATCCTTAAGGTGAATGGATGATCAATATCAAGGGCTTTGCTCTTCCCATAATTTAATTCTTATCACAATCAAAAACAGTTTTTGCATGGGCATGTAGTCCATGGGGTCGCTAAGAGTCGGACACGACTGAGCAACTTCACTTTCACTTTTCACTTTCATGCATTGGAGGAGGAAATGGCAACCCAGTCTGGTGTTCTTGCCTTGAGGATCCCAGGGATGGGGGAGCCTGGTGGGCTGCCGTCTATGGGGTCACACAGGGTCCGACACAACTGAAGTGACTTAGCAGCAGCAGCAGCAGTTGATTTACAATGTTATGTTAGTTTCTGCCATACAGCAAAGTGAATCAGTTGTATGTGTATATATATACTCTTTTTTAGATTCTTTTCCCATTTAGGCCATTACGGAGTATTGAGTAGAGTTCTCTGTGCTATACAGTAGGTCTTTATTAGCTATCTATTTTTTATATATTAATAACAGTGTGTATATGTCAATCCAAATCTCCCAATTATCCTTACCCATCTTTCCCTCCTGGTAACCATAAGATTGTTTTGTTCATCTGTGAGTCTATTTCTGATTTGTAAGTAAGGTCATTTAATTCTCATCACACGTCATGTTTCCCAGGACACATGAGGAAAGTGAGTCTCAGAGAGATGAAGCTCACTGAGCATGTGAAGTCCTGACTCTCAGTTCAGCTGTCCATGGGCTTCCTCTTTGGCTATCACTTTTTTAACCATGTAATGTCAGGCTTAAGTGTGCTGGAGCTGGTCAGCTAGTGACCACCCAACTTGCTTATTCTGGCATCCAGGACTCAGTTTTCAAAGGGCTCACATTTTCTCTAACATTGAACTTAGAGTCTAGGCTGTATCTCAGAATATTCCAGATCTTAAAGTATATCGGCTGGTGATTAAATTTGAACAATTTCTTAGAATAAACCATCCATAACTTTACTGCATGCTTGCAATTTTAGACTTCTTATCCCTTTCATAGGGAGCTGATATTTTTAAGACTTTCAAGGGAGCCATAACCTTCCACACAGAGAAATGCATAGAAAGTCCCCATATTTTAAATTTTGAATAAAAGTAAGAGGATTCCAGGTTCAGAGTCCCTGCTCTCATATTCTTGGTCTGTTTTTGATTATTCTTCAAATGTCCTCTACTCTGTTGTTTTAATTTTGGTGGACACATTTGCACATTCGTTTTCCTGGCTTTGATAAGAAATTGCCCTTTCTGCCTTTATCTTCTTAGAGAGTAGTTGAATAAATGAAAATGAGCAAGACAAACGCTAGTTCTCTATCTCCTAGGGTGTTTCTTTATTCCTGCCAAAGGTCACGAACTGGAGGCCATAGTCCAGTTACTGGGACTGGCCTCCCTCTGCCCATCCCCCCAGGAAGAGTTTGCCTTGAGGATCCCAGGGATGGGGGAGCCTGGTGGGCTGCCGTCTATGGGGTCACACAGGGTCCGACACAACTGAAGTGACTTAGCAGCAGCAGCAGCAGTTGATTTACAATGTTATGTTAGTTTCTGCCATACAGCAAAGTGAATCAGTTGTATGTGTATATATATACTCTTTTTTAGATTCTTTTCCCATTTAGGCCATTACGGAGTATTGAGTAGAGTTCTCTGTGCTATACAGTAGGTCTTTATTAGCTATCTATTTTTTATATATTAATAACAGTGTGTATATGTCAATCCAAATCTCCCAATTATCCTTACCCATCTTTCCCTCCTGGTAACCATAAGATTGTTTTGTTCATCTGTGAGTCTATTTCTGATTTGTAAGTAAGGTCATTTAATTCTCATCACACGTCATGTTTCCCAGGACACATGAGGAAAGTGAGTCTCAGAGAGATGAAGCTCACTGAGCATGTGAAGTCCTGACTCTCAGTTCAGCTGTCCATGGGCTTCCTCTTTGGCTATCACTTTTTTAACCATGTAATGTCAGGCTTAAGTGTGCTGGAGCTGGTCAGCTAGTGACCACCCAACTTGCTTATTCTGGCATCCAGGACTCAGTTTTCAAAGGGCTCACATTTTCTCTAACATTGAACTTAGAGTCTAGGCTGTATCTCAGAATATTCCAGATCTTAAAGTATATCGGCTGGTGATTAAATTTGAACAATTTCTTAGAATAAACCATCCATAACTTTACTGCATGCTTGCAATTTTAGACTTCTTATCCCTTTCATAGGGAGCTGATATTTTTAAGACTTTCAAGGGAGCCATAACCTTCCACACAGAGAAATGCATAGAAAGTCCCCATATTTTAAATTTTGAATAAAAGTAAGAGGATTCCAGGTTCAGAGTCCCTGCTCTCATATTCTTGGTCTGTTTTTGATTATTCTTCAAATGTCCTCTACTCTGTTGTTTTAATTTTGGTGGACACATTTGCACATTCGTTTTCCTGGCTTTGATAAGAAATTGCCCTTTCTGCCTTTATCTTCTTAGAGAGTAGTTGAATAAATGAAAATGAGCAAGACAAACGCTAGTTCTCTATCTCCTAGGGTGTTTCTTTATTCCTGCCAAAGGTCACGAACTGGAGGCCATAGTCCAGTTACTGGGACTGGCCTCCCTCTGCCCATCCCCCCAGGAAGAGTTTTTAGTGATTCTGGAGTAGAAACGCCTCCATGCCTTTGGGTGCCGTTTCCTACTGTCTTTCTCCTGACTGCTCACTGACTATTTACTGCTGGGTCCCCATGGGCTTCTGAGCTTTTAATTCCCAGACAATGTTGTCTTACATGCCAGAAAAACCTCTAATGAGCTTGTGGTTAATTTTCTTAACAGTGTCCTTTGATGAACAGGACTAATTGTGGTACTGGCACAGAGAGAGACAGAAAAATGAAAGAAAACAGAGTCCAGAAGGAGACCCCCAAATGTATGGGCACCTGACATCACAAAGGTGGAGGGAGAATGGGCTTTGCTCCACATGGTGCTGAGTCAGCTTGGCCATTCTCTGCTCTCAGTTTCATCTGCAAACAGAGGGAACAGACTTGATTTTCTCTCCGAGAAAATAAAATATTTCAGCAAATATTTTTCAAAAATGTAAAGAATAATTTGCCCCATTTTCGTTTTTAAAACCGAGAATTAGACTAACATTAGGTGAAATTAATGGGATAGCTGTCCTTGCATAATCACTTGTCCCCTCTAAAGACGTTTTCTCTGCCCCAAAGGCATTTCAAAGCTTACAAGGTGGGAACTAGTAGCTGACCTAGGGTAGGATTCCCCAGGTTCCACAGACAAAGGCAGGTCTCTGTGTATGACTCTGGTCTGAAAGCAGTCATGTGAGCATGAGGCTGGAGGGTGTATTTAAGCCTCAGGCCACATTTCCCATAAAGGGTCTTGGAGTGAAAAGAGTTCAGTCATCTCAAGCAGGGGAGGAGTGTGGGGGGAGCAAAGATGATCATATTTCAGATGCTTATCTGGAGGTATCAAAGAGAAGAACAACAGCAAAAGACCCAGAATTTCCGTTTTATTTTCTTAGTACGATAGGAATTTCCATGTGACTGCCACGCCCACATCTTGACTCTAGTCACCATCATACATTTGTCAGGTGAACAGTGTTTTTTCAGAGAGCAGAGTGAGAACTCTCACCCCTCACTTTTGCCTCACCCATCCATGGTTAAATGCACGTTAGTAGTGAAGGAATATGGCTAGGGCTTGATAATAGTCAACACTTTTTGGTTTCTCACAAGGGAGTTGACAGGAAGAAGCATTTACATAATGGATTTAAAGTCTGGAGGAAGACCCCCCACCCCACTGACCAGGAGTAAAATGTGGTTTGGTGTACACACCTGCTCTAAAACGTGGAAAGTATGACTGTCTCGCTGACCATCCTGTCTTTGTTTCAGATACTGGACAGGAAAGCTTGCAGCAGCAATCCTTGCCAGCATGGCGGAACCTGCCTCAACCTCCCCGATTCCTTTTTTTGTATGTGTCCCTCACAGTGGAAGGTGAGTCATCTAGTCCTTGGTTAAAATGATGATGAGTCAGCATCAGTGGTTTCCTTGGAAGCCTCCAGACCTATTTAATTCTCCATCCAAAGTTTCTAGGATTCTGTGGTCTCCTGAGTCAGAATGAATGACACCAGGTATGCCAAGATGAGAATAGCGGCCAGCATGATTCTGTCACCACTGAATCCTGAGCCATCTTAAGGGGGGATTTGCTGGACTAGATGCTACATGCTGTTCTGGCCAGCATGAATTTAAATTGCTCAGCATAACTAAATGAATCTTAATGTAGCCTGTGCATTTTCCTGCCCTTTTCTGGTAATAATGAAAACATTCCTGACATGCACATCCAGAAGCAATTAAGTGACTATTCCTAGGCAGAGCTCCACAGAAGGATGAAGAGTAGTCCACATAAGGATTCTTCTCCTGTGACTGGTATGATCTATGAAGAGCTCTTTGGATCTGTTAGGCCACACCTGAGTTGCAGAGGAAGGGTGACTGGAGATGAGTTTTAATTTTATCATATTTAGCTTGACCAAGGACTTCTTTACTGTCTATTTGTAAATCCTTGAACATGCTGTGTAACTGTTGGCCCAGATTTCTTTGCAACCTGTGGTACCTGACTTTGTGTTTTATCTAAACACAGGGTCCTCTGTGCTCTGTTGATGTTAATGAATGTGAGATTTACTCAGGGACACCCTTGGGCTGCCAAAATGGAGCCACATGTATAAACACAGCAGGGAGTTACAGGTAACTTTTTTCTTTCCTTTTTTTTTTTTTTTTTTAAACCAATAAACATTTATTTTTCATACTTACAGGTCTGCATATAAGCCATGGTGGCTCCACTTTAGTTTGGTTTGGTCTGTGGGTCTCTTTCTTACACCAGGGCTAGAGGTGCCCCAAGCTGCTGGAGGAATGTCCTTCTTAAGTCCAAGGTCAAAAGCCCCCAGAGAGTTGAACAGAAATGTGTAAAATCTCCTAAAGCTAAAGCTCCAAACTCAATGTCACTTTTGCCTGCTTGTTGTTGTTTAAATTAGGGTGTGTTTTTGAAGGACTAAGACATCCCCTGGTTAAGAGTATCCAAAGCTAAGTGCCTATATTACCAGCAAATCTAACTGTTCTCTAGGGAAGTCACGCGGTGTTTATCTAACATACACAGAGCTGTTTGCTTATGTGGATAAAACCTTGTGTGACCTCAACTCTCACACCATGAAGAAACCTGTTCTCTGAGGAACAGGACGGAGGCCCCCATGGCTGGTGTAGAGTAAGGATGGCCCGGGGCAAGATAAGGCAGAGGGGTTAGTAGGAGTCAAACCGTGGAGGGGATAGCCACGGGAGAGCCTTATGTAGAAGACGGACAACCTGCCCCCTCTCCCCTCCCCTGCCACTCCCCTCATTCAGTAGCTGAGAGAGCCGATAGATACAGTCAGGCCTTCTCCATTCAAGCACTGTGCACAGTGTCCACCATAACCAGAGCAGAGTGAACCGAGGTTTTCTTCACATGGATAATCCGCATTGTCTCTCTTCAATAGTCATCAGGCCCCTCACCAGATTCGTCTCTCTGCTCCCATCCGCCATCTTTTCTTCTGACTGACTCTGTCACAGGGCTCATCCACAGCATTCTCCGGCTGAAATCAGGCATCGCCCTCCACAGGAAAACTTCCCTTCTCTTACAGAGCTGACTTGGGCATCACAGTGCCTCCATGTTCCCATCAAACTCTAGGAATATTGGTCTGTCAAGTGACACTGACTGATGTGCTATCTTGTTAAGTAATCAAGTCCAAAAACGTATGGCAGATCAATAACAAGCTTCGGTTTCTGTAATTCCTTAAAATCACTTTAAAAAAATCTCTAGACATTGTCCCCATATTTTGGTGGGTCTCCTATATTCTGTGATTATTAAGAGATAAAGAAATGGGTTCTGTTGTGACAGAATCTCTGTTTTATCTCACTGGAATCAAGAGCAGCTATTCACTCTCTTCCAGCATCCCTGCTGTCACATTCTTCAGTTCCCTTGTAGCAACCCATTCTGTCCTTCCCAGCAAAAAAGAGTGCATGAATTTTGTTTTTGACCTTGTCATTTATTAGCACACTATATTCTTAAAAAGCAACCACAATCTTTCTCTTTGATTGTTGTTCCTTTAATTCTTTTACTATGATCTTAAAAGTTTTTCCTCATTGCAAGTTACAAATTTAACTCATTCCAGCTTTTGGTGGATACATCTTTCAGTTTCAATATCCTGCACATTGTACGTCTCTGATGTCAATGAAGTATTACGTTATTAAAGAGCTTTTTGCTCTCCAAATTTTATTTCTCCTTTAAAAGAACCTCCTGATCCCTGTTTTGATAAATACTCAAGCTTGGATCCAGAATGCAAGTCTAATCTTTCAGTACCTTGAAAGCATTATCTCCTGATTTCTATTTATGAGCATTCGGCTTCCCTGGTGGCTAAGAGGTTAAAGCGTCTGCCTGCAATGCAGTAGACCCAGGTTTGATCCCTGGGTCGGGAAGATCCCCTGGAGAAGGAAATGGCAACCCACTCCAGTACTCTTGCCTGGAAAATCCCATGGACTGAGAAGCCTGGTAGGCTACAGTCCATGGGGTCGCAAAGAGTCGGACATGACTGAGCGACTTTCTCTTCCCTTCATCAATGAAAACTTGCTTGGAGATAACTCTGGCAAATGATTCCTAGCACGGATTGTTCCCATGTTTCTGACATCGAGGAATGTCCTGGAGATTAGTTCTCACTCTCCCTTTATCATCCCTGTCTTCTGGAGTCTTGCAAGCCAGCAAAATAACAAATGTGCATCAGGGAGGAGAGATCCATAGATCAGGACAAAATTATTTTTCCTTCCAGGACAAATTTGCCTTTTTACCCCTGAAAAATGGCAATGAAAAGAAAAGTTAAAAATTTTTGTTGTTGTTGTTTGTTTTCCTGACATGGTATGTGGCATCTTAGTACCCCAACCAGGGATCAAATCTATCCTCCCTGCAGTGGAAGCGTGGAGTCTTAACCACTGGACTGCCAGGGAGGTCATGAAAAGAAAATTTTTAACACAATTATTTTCTGCATGTCAGTGGTTAATTTTTCCAGATAGAAATGAGAAGGAAGGAGGGAGGAAAGGAGGGAGAGAGAGAGAGAGAGAGTGCACACGAGCAAGCGAGTGAGCAAGAGACAAAGAACAATTTTATTTGTTGAGAGTTGCCTAAATGGCAGATTAAACTTGGTAGAGGAGTACTGAACTATTCTCTTGCACCATCCTATCAGAGAAAACCAAGGACTGATTGTGCTGACTCTGGAAATGATTTGGGTTTCTAGTTTTTGCCTGCCACAGGTTCCCTGGAGGACATTAGGGAGCACAGCGTTTAATCTGGTTTCTTCTTGCTGTGGGGATAGTGTGTGAAGCCTCAAGAATTCCAGCTGATTATCTCTGACCTGAATACTGTCATTCAGGCATATGGTGAAGACTTTTTGAAGGAAAAAAAGAAAATAGAAACGTGTATATGAGCATAAGATTAAAAGGTTGTTTTGTGGAATCTATGTGGAATGAAACAGAGCCCTTCGATACTTTCTTGAGTTCTGTTCATTATGGGAGGTTAAGTCTTTGTTAATCAGTAGCTTCCTTGAGATTAGAAACTCCTTCAGGAAACTTCTGGGAACAGTTGCTGAAGACGGACTTGAGCCCTTGTTGAATAATCTGCAGTGGGCAGTTTGCTCTGGATTCGCAGCCTCCTTCAGTCCCTAACTCTTGGAATCCATTACTTGTGGGAGACAAAGGAGTCTTTATTTAAAGGGATTAATAACTTGTATTGGTAAAGACCTTTGAAAGATAAAAAGTGAAAGTGAAGTCGCTCAGTCCTGTCCGACTCTTTTCGACCCCATGGACTGTAGCCTACCAGGCTCCTCTGATGGTGGTTTTTCCAGGCCATAGTACTAGAGTGGATTGCCATTTCCTTCTCCAGGGGATCTTCCTGACCCAGGGATCGAACCCAGGTCTCCCACATTGTAGACAGACACTTTACCATCTGAGCCATCAAAAGATACAGTGCTATGCAAATACTAGTTCATTGAAAGCCCCATTTCACAGAAAAATTTCTGATAAAAATTCTCTTATTTTTTTAAACTTTTGATTTTATTTTGGAGTATAGCTAATTAACAATGTTGTGATAGTTTCAGGTGGTCAGCAAAGGAACTCAGACATTTACGTGTACTCAGCCATGTACATGTATCCATTCTCCCCCTAAACTAAAAATTGATTTTTGGAATCATGAGACTACAGCAAGGACAACCACTGTCGGTTTCCTCCAACTCCTGGGGCTCCCAATCTTCTTCCAAGTGCTCAGGCAGCTAACCGATAATATTTTGCCACTGCTCAATATGTTTTTTACCTCTTTATTCTGAAGAATTGATTCTTACTGTTTCCTGCTGACTGTGGGTTTAAAACAGCCCGTGGGATCCACATTTGCCTGCATAGATGGTGCATGTTATATACTTCCAGCTCGGATCTAGAAGGCTTTATAGAAAAAAAGAAGTTAAGTTTGTTGTTTGTTTTTTCTCCAGGAATGCAATGGTGATTATCATATTTTATTTTACTTATTTTCATTTTTATCACTACTGAGTTTTAAAATAGGGAGAGCTTAAATGATGAGAATCATCTGGTTTTAGCTCAGATGGAATGGAG
The DNA here is from genome assembly GCA_006410635.1 of Cephalophus harveyi. Lineage (NCBI taxonomy): Eukaryota > Metazoa > Chordata > Mammalia > Artiodactyla > Bovidae > Cephalophus > Cephalophus harveyi. The sequence goes on from SJYT01059810.1 coordinate 78,599, forward strand.
TTAGGTATTAAGCATATGACCTCTTTTAGTTAGTCAGTTATATTAATATTGAACCATGGGCTCTAACGCAAGTTAAACTATGACCATGGAAGTATGTGTGACCTCGTCTCAATGGCCAAATGTACTTGCAGTGTTTTTCAAGACAGAAAAGCGACCCCCCCTCCGCTTTTTTTTCTACTGGAACCAAATCAGCAACAGAAAGTCATTACAAAAGTTACTTCTTCAAGAGGGCATAAAATTCACTACTCTGTTTCTTTAAGGGCATATCTAGACACCTTCTAGACACCTTGTGGAGAAGGAAATGGCAATCCACTCCAGTATTCTTGCCTGGAGAATCCCATGGACAAAGAAGCCTAGTAGGTTACAGTCCATGGGGTCACAAACAGTCGGACACGACTGAGTGACTTCACCTCACCTCACCTCACCTAGACACCTTGAGAATTTATTAATACATTTTACATGTAAGCACTGTTGTGTTAAAATATATATGAAAAGGGAAAGTATTCAACTAACTCTCCCTTTCAGAAGGTGGGAATGTGATGTGGAAAAACAGTAGTACAAGAGTAACACTATCTTAGGTGTAAATTTATCTTCTGCCAATTGCTAATCCCGTGCCTTGGGCAATTTGAACTTTGCCAATAAAATGGGATTAAAAATGCTTGTCTTTAAGTATCATAGTGACGAAATTGCTAGTGTATCTGGCTTTCTTTTTCCTTTTAACTTTCCACTTCTCACCTTGCTGTTGTTGAGTCACTAAGTTGTGTCTGACTCTATAAATTGTGTCTGACTCTTTGCAACCCCATGGACTTTCCTGTCCTTCACCAGGCTTTCCTGTCCTTCACAATCTCCTGAAGTTTGCTCAGATTCATGTCCATTGAGTCGGGGATGCTATCTAACCATCTCATCTTCTGTTGCTTCATCACCTCTTCTCCTCTTGCCCTCAATCTTTCCCAGCATCAGGGTCTTTTCCAATGAGTTGCTCTTCGCCAAAGTATTGGAGTTTCTCACCTTATCTAAACTTAAATGAGAGAAATATACTTGTAGCTGTTTAAGGAAACCTGTAGGATTAAAATTTACTCTTCTCTGAATGACAATAGCAAGGGAGAAGGAAGAGAGACATAAAGAGGGAGGATTTAACTGCAGGTCCTTGAACCAACATCTTTGCTCAACTCTCTAGTCCTTTTCCAATAATAAAGCATTTAGTGATAAGATAAACACAATTTCCTGAGCACTTCCTGCAGGAAAATGCCTTTAGACCCCAAGGTGAAAATAGAGCTCATAGCTTGACACTATTAATTTACAAGAAACTGAGGCAGAGGGAGTTATTATTACATTGTCTCAGGTGAAGAGTTAACAGGTAGCATTAAGATTTAAACCAAGGCAGTCTTCAATACTCAGACTTCTCATGCATCAGAGACTCAGAAAGCTAGTAATAGTTGGTTTAAAGATTAAAAAAATTTTTTTTTGGTGAGTGGAGATGCTGGTAAAATAAACTTTTAGCAAGGAAGTCAACAGGATCAAATCCTCACATATGTGAAGAAATGGTCTAAGTCCTATTATCTCCAAGTGTCTCAATTAAATTCTCAGAATGCTCTGTATAAGGATGGGAGAGTGAATGAGGAAAGGGAAGAGAATATGAGAGGGGAAGTATGGAAAATGAGAAGAAGATTAAGAAATGGTCTAAGTCCTATTATCTCCAAGTGTCTCAATTAAATTCTCAGAATGCTCTGTATAAGGATGGGAGAGTGAATGAGGAAAGGGAAGAGAATATGAGAGGGGAAGTATGGAAAATGAGAAGAAGATAAATAGCTATGGGTAAGGAATGAGTAATTGAATTCCTTTTTAAGTTTAATCATGTATTGCTATTAATCTCTGACCTTGTCTTAATGAGAAAGGCAACCTTGGAATGTTCAGAAATGTAATTTATTAATGGAACAGCTTTTACTCAATTATATATTGATGTTGTGAGTTGCAGGGCTTCCCAGGTGGTGCTAATGATAAAGAACCCGCCTGCCAATGCAGGAGACATAAGAGACACGGGTTTGATCCCTGGGTTGGGAAGATCTCCTGGAGCAGAGCATGGCAACCCACTCCAGTAATTTTGCTTCAAGAATCCCATGCACAGAGGAGCCTTGTTAGGCTACAGTTCATAGGCTACAGTCCACAAAGAGTGGGACATAACTGAAGCAACTTAGCACGCACACATGTTGTGAATTGCATGGGATATACTTACAACAAAAAAGTATTTATCTGAAATCCAAATTTTATCCTATATCTTTATTTGCTGGGTCTGGCAACCCTACTTGGTTAGCATGAATGGTATTCACCACACTCTTAACTCTCCATTTCCAGCCACATTCATTGATCTCTTTCTTAAAACCTATTCAAAGATGCCACCCAGCAGTTGTTTCTGGGGCCTCCATGGCTACACCAAGTTCTGTGCCCAGAGTGAGGCCCCTGGTGCTTCTCTAACAGCCAAACTCTCCTTTCCCTTGCTGCCCGTCACAGGTTTGTTTTTACCCATGGACATCAGCTGAGCTTTTTGTGCCTCAATGTGTATTTTTGAAAAATTAATTAATTAATGGCTGTGCTGGGTCTTCATTGCTGTGCTTTCTCTAGTTGCAACGAGTGGGGACTACTCTCTCGTTGCAGTGCGAGGTCTTCTCATTAGAGTGGCTCCTCTTGTTGCAGAGCACAGGCTCTAGGCACTCGGCTTCAGTAGTTGTGGTGCACAGGCTTAGCTGCTCCGAGGCATGTGGGGTCTTCCCAGACCATGGATCCAACCCCATGTCCCCTGCATTGGCAGGCAGCTTCTTAACAGCTGGGGGGAAATCCTTAACACATATCACTAAAATAGCTTCTTTACCTGGTAGAGTGACCCCTTTTCCAGAACACTCAGAAACTAGTTCACAGTCCATGGCCACACAGGTCCTCATTCCTTGACTCTGACCCTTGGCCCCAGTGGCCAACGCAGTTCAAGTCAGGCAAATGGTGCCAACCAGACCTGACTCTCACCCCATCAGCTGTGCTCAAACACGTGTGAATGAGCTCTGTGACTTCTCTGCCTCTTCCTTTTCCGCAGCTGTTGTCTCACATCATCCATATTCTCTCTGAAACTGCAGGGCAGATACAAAACTAACTTAGCAACTTTAAGATTGCAATGGTTTAAAACAACTTTTGTTCAGTCTCTAAGTCATGTATGACTCTGTGATGCCATGAACTGCAACATGCCAGGGTTCCCTGTCCTTCACTGTCTCTTGGAGTTTGCTCAAACTCATGTCCATTGAGTCAGTGATACCATCCAACCATCTCATTCTCTATCAACCCTCTTCTCCTCCTGCTGTCAATCTTTTCTAGCATCAAGATCTTTTCCAAAAGAGTCAGCTCTTTGCATCAAGTGGTCAAAGTATTGGAGCTTCATCTTCAGCATCAGTCTTTCCAATGGATATTCAGGGTTGATCTCCTTTAGGATTGACTGTCCCTTACTGTCCAAGGGACTCACAAGAGTCTTCTCCAGCACCACAGTTCAAAAACATCAATTCTTCAGCTCTCAGCTTTCTTCTTGGTCCAACTCTCACATCTGTACATGGATTACTGAAAAAACCATAGCTTTGATTATATGGACATTTGTTGGAAAAGTGATGTCTCTGCTTTTTAACATGCTGTCTAGGTTTGTCATAGCTTTTCTTCCAAGGAGCAAGCCTTGTTTGTTTGATTATTACTGAATTGAAATCTTAGGACAAAACAGCTAGGCTAGCTTAGGTGTTATATAATAAATACATCTTGTGAGCGGCTTTGAAAGAACTGTTACTATGTTAACTTATCTCTTATGGAGAGAAGAAATGTGGCCTTTGCAATATGATTATCATAATCAAAGATTTGAGATGTGGATATACCACTGCTTATGGGATTATACAAACCTAGAGTATTTTCGAGAATTTACCCATTTGGTCAAGGTCACCTGTGCTTACTGGAGAACCAGCTGGGTGGCTGATGAATGGACATGATGATCTCTACCATCCTGAATGAACTCTATCTCCCTTAGTTCATAGTTGTCTGACCTTTGACAACTGTCAGACAGTTTGACCACAGTTTGTCAGTGCTGTTTGACCTGATAGCAAAAGAATTTATAGAGGCAGTTGTGCCCTCTCATCTTGTATTTGAGATGACAGCACATTTACTCAATCTGCCACTTCAAGAGGAGCAGAGTGACTTTCTTCTAAGACTCCAGCCAGTAAATCTGGTTTTCTGGTTTATGATTCTATGTGCATATCACTGACCTGCAGTCAGAATTATTATTAATTTTTTAACTGATGCTAAGAAACAGGTCCTGAGTTGTGCTTTGTGTGACCAACAGTTGTCTCTGCTCACCTGAGACCCACGGCCCCCAGTGTGCATCCAAATATGATGACTGTGAGGGGGGTTCCAAGGTGCGCTGCGTCCACGGCATCTGCGAGGATCTGGTCCGAGTGAAGGCTGGAGAGGTGGGTCCCTTCTAGAGTGGGCCCCCTCGGGGATGGCGGGGGAGGCTGTTTATTAGTTCCTCATTCTCTGTAGCTGTGTGTGTACGCACAGGATCCTGTGGGGCTGCAGAGGGGAGTCACATCCTTCCCTTCAGCTGGGCTCAGATGAAGAAGGTGATGAGGGTTGTCCATAAGTAAGCAGAAAATGGATCCAGAGGCTGATTTCATTAAATTACTCATGTTTTTATTATTTGCCCATGACTCTTGCTGTGAGACATGACCTTGTGAGTTTTAACAATGACAAGATATGGAAACACAAAAGTCCTGCCCTTGTTTGTGACATTCAGTTTTAAGGAGCCTGCATTTGTCCTGGCCCCTGACCCGCTTTGAGCCCACTTCTCTAAATATCCCTTGTGCTGACCTTGATTCCTGGCCCAGAGGTCATCCAGCCCTGGCCCAATTGGCCCTCCTTGAGACCTTCAGGTATTTGTTTTTAGTTGTTGTTGTTTTTTCCTTGCCTATGTGATGGAAAAAGGTTCCCTTCCAGCCATGGTGGGAGGGTAGTATGTGTGTGACCTTCAAAAAGGAAACAAACAGAATTGATTTTCCAAGGTCTGTGACTACATGGATGTTTTCCCCTCTAAAAGCAGGCTGAGCTTATTGACTTTAATTATATTGACTTACAGCTCTTGATTGTTGTTGCTTTTTTCCAGGCATCTGTGGGGGCAAATTATAGGCTTCCCTTACTCTGAAATAAAGCCGTTTCTCTTTTTGCATGGTCTGGTCTAAATGCTTAATCATGTAGGAAGAAAAGAGAAGCCACTTGATTGGTCTCATGGAAATGAACATTAGAGGAGGAATCAGTTGCGGGCTCAGTGAGATTTTTCAAAGGCTTTTTTTGCTCATTCTGCTGACTGCCTGACTTCACACCTTTGTCGCTCCTCCAGCCCGAGTACAGCTGCATTTGTGATGCTGGGTGGAAGGCCCCGTCGAACAGCATGGCCTGTACGCTGGATATAGATGAGTGTGATCTCTGGCCTGCACCTTGCTCAGAACTTGTGCAGTGTTTCAACACTCCGGGATCCTTCTATTGTGGGGCCTGCCCCACAGGTATGTGGGTGTGTCCCCTCCTGGGCTCAGGTGCCAGGCTCCCCATGCCAGTCAAGCAAGATGGCAGGACCAATTTCCTTTCACTTCCGAGGGATAAGAAAGCTGTTTTCAGGATGCCTTCCAATCCAGTTTCATCTAACTGCTGCAGCAGTTCAGTGAAAGAAATGGGTTGTTTGTCCCAAAGAGTGGTAGAGTTAAATGGCACGGCCAGGATTAGCTGTAGTGTTCGGGAGGTCAGTCATTTTATTGCTGTGGCCGTGACCTTGATTAGATTTGAGATCAAAAGACACGTGCTCTGGTCCCACCTTTCATACAAGCCAGCTGTTTGTAAACTTGGGCAAATGGTTTGATCTCTGAGTGTGTTCACTAATATAGAGTAAGGGAGGTCGGGAAGGCAAGGTTCGGGAAAAGAAGGAGACTGGCACTTTACAGGAATCAGTTCAGTTCAGTTCAGTCGCTCAGTCGTGTCCGACTCCTTGCAACCCCATGAATCGCAGCACGCCAGGCCTCCCTGTTCATCACCATCTCTCGGAGTTCACTCAGACTCACATCCATCGAGTCAATGATGCCATCCAGCCATCTCATCCTCGGTCATCCCCTTCTCCTCCTGCCCCCAATCCCTCCCAGCATCAGAGTCTTTTCCAATGAGTCAACTCTTCGCATGAGGCGGCCAAAATACTGGAGTTTCAGCTTTAGCATCATTCCTTAGAGGATGAGATGGCTGGATGGCATCACGGACTCGATGGACGTGAGTCTGAGTGAACTCCAGGAGTTGGTGATGGACAGGGAGGCCTGGCGTGCTGAGATTCATGGGGTCGCAAAGAGTCGGACCCGACTGAGCAACTGAACTGAACTGAACTGATCTGAAAACCAGAAATGCCTGATACTGCATTCCTTTCTGTCTTAGTACATTAGCTTTGAAAAATTATATATATACAGATGGGCATACACACTGATACTGATTGTCTTCATTTTTAAGTCTAACATCACCCTGGCTATGGTGAATTCATTAAGACTCAGGTTTTTCTCCATTGAATATGATTGAGCTTCTATTCAAATAATAGACTCTGTCTCCTAAGTTTGGGACTTTGCTCAAATAGAGATTCTCGGCCTCTGACAGTACCAGAGTCACCTGTCTCCTGTTATTGTCCCTTCCATAATCCAGACAGAGAGCAAGGCTGATGTAGGCTCTCACTGTGATCCCTGAAGAGTTTTATTCTTGCTGCTCAAAATGATTTCACCCTCACCTGATAAAAATGGCTATTTGAGGGTTCTGCTCCTTTCCATTCTTTACACAAAATTATCTCTATTTTGTTAGGTGCACAGTTCACATCCAAGTAGAATTTTGTTACAGGTCAGAGTTTTTGGTGTGACCTTTGCCTCCCACTGAAGTGCCATACCCAGGGGTAACTCTCCTGACATTTTGGGAGAAATCAAGGTCTTAAAGTCTGAAAGTTAGCTCCAGGGTAGCACTGTCTTAAAGATCTCAATTTTGTATGGAGTTGGATGTCACATTGGTAAAATAGTCTTTCAAATTCACATATTCTCAACAAACCATGATAGATAATACAATCCTTATGTTTTACAACTTCTCAGAACCTCAGTCCAGAGGGTCAGAGAATTTGCATAGGACAAATAAATACCAGAATTGGGATTCAGGGTCAGTCAAGACCTTATCTATACACCTCCACGCACACAGAAGTGTCAAGGGCTGAAACAGTAGCAAAAAGTAAAAGGAATGTTATATTTTCCAAGAGAAAGGAGATAAAATAAATTTTTTTAAGGTAAGTAGATACATGTAATAAATGATATATGATTGAGCATGAAGTGCTCTGCTTAGTCAATTCAAGAATTTTCTTTAATGTACGTTATTATTTGTAGTAACAGTTTTAAAAATTTCCTTTTTTTGAACAATGGAAGTAATTGGCATGACCAAGGCATTTTTCTTTCTAAACCTGTATGCCTTGTTTGATTTTCAAAATAAATTTGACTTTTTATGAGAATAAAATTTGCTTATTAAAAGAAATCTCATCTTAAATGATGCAATACTTCTTAGGAGGAAATATTAAACATGGAATATTTTTTAAATGAGTCAATATTAAATATTTAAATAAGATGTGTATAAGAGACAGGCAGAGCTATGAGGAGAGGTCACAGGGAATACCATGCAGAGAGAAATAAGGGGGAAAAAAAAAAGCAGAATAAAAAATCTGAGTAAGACACCCACTTTGGATGTTCAGCACATTTAAGAATTCAGACTGCTCTATCCTGAACTATTATGTGTCTACAACCAAAAGAGAGTACCTATAATTCACAGCATTGAGATATATTAATGATAAATTATTGATACAAAACACTAAGTTCTGGGGAGATTTGTTATATAGGAATAGACAACTGGAAAATAATGTAGACNATCTGAGTAAGACACCCACTTTGGATGTTCAGCACATTTAAGAATTCAGACTGCTCTATCCTGAACTATTATGTGTCTACAACCAAAAGAGAGTACCTATAATTCACAGCATTGAGATATATTAATGATAAATTATTGCTACAAAACACTAAGTTCTGGGGAGATTTGTTATATAGGAATAGACAACTGGAAAATAATGTAGACTATGCAGTTTTGGCATGTGCTAAAGTGAAAGATGGGGAAACAGTGGAAACAGTGTCAAACTTTATTTTTGGGGGCTCCAAAATCACTGCAGATGGTGACTGCAGCCATGAAATTAAAACATGCTTACTCCTTGGAAGAAAAGTTATGACCAACCGAGATAGCATATTCAAAAGCAGAGACATTACTTTGCCGACTAAGGTCCATGTAGTCAAGGCTATGGTTTTTCCAGTGGTCATGTATGGATGTGAGAGTTGGACTGTGAAGAAGGCTGAGGGCCGAAGAATTGATGCTTTTGAACTGTGGTGTTGGAGAAGACTCTTGAGAGTCCCTTGGACTGCAAGGAGATCCAACCAGTCCATTCTGAAGGAGATCAACCCTGGGATTTCTTTGGAAGGAATGATGCTCAAGCTGAAACTCCAGTACTTTGGCCACCTCATGCGAAGAGTTGACTCATTGGAAAAGACTGTGATGCTGGGAGGGATTGGGGGCAGGAGGAGAAGGAGACGACAGAGGATGAGATGGCTGGATGGCATCACTGACTCGATGGACGTGAGTCTGAGGGGACTCCGGGAGTTGGTGATGGACAGGGAGTCCTGGCGCGCTGCGATTCATGGGGTCGCAAAGAGTCGGACACGACTGAGTGACTGAACTGAACTGAACTGAACTGAAAGTGAAATAACCAGAGAAATATGGTAGGATGTATATAAAGCAGTGTTGAATGCCTAAGTGTTAGTCACTCAGTCATGTCCAACTCTTTGTGACCCCATGGATGGTAGCCTACCAAGCTCATCTATCCATGGAATTCTATAGGCAAGAATACTGGCCTGCGTAGCCATTCCCTTTTCCAGAGGATCTTAATGACCCCGGGATTGAACCCAGTTCTCACACATTGCAGGCAATTTCTTTAACTTATTTTGATAAACTCTAAATGCAGTTAAGTAACCATCCAGCAATAGTCATGAGGTAAGAATGAGCTCAAGTGATTGATCTAAGATTAATGTTCAGCTAGCACACGTATATGAAAATGAAAATCAGTCAAGAGAATAGAAGATCATGAAACAAAATGATTTAAAGGCAATGGCAACCCACTCCAGTACTCTTGCCTGGAAAATCCCATGGACAGAGGAGCCTGGTAGGCTGCAGTCCATGGGGTCGCTAAGAGTCAGACACGACTGAGCGACTTCACTTTCACTTTTCACTTTTCACTTTCATGCATTGGAGAAGGAAATGGCAACCCACTCCAGTGTTCTTGCCTGGAGAATCCCAGGGACGGGGGAGCCTGGTGGGCTGCCGTCTATGGGGTCGTACAGAGTCAGACACGACTGAAGCGACTTAGCAGTAGCAGCAGCACACGTATATGAAAATGAAAATCAGTCAGGAGAGTAGAAGATCATGAAATAGAATGATTTAAATTATTATTTCAACCTAAAATAAGTATTACATCATCTTTGATTGCTTTCACTGTTTTTCCCCAAACTATTCTGGCATGCCCAGAGTCTCCATCATTATCATCCTATCATTCCCAAATGTGCTCTTTCATTGATTCTGAGCGCTGTCTCCCTCCATAAAAATAGTGGATGGAAATCACTAGACTTTTCCTTTGGGCTGCTGTGTATAGTTTCTGATCTTTCTCAAATGATTGACATTAATTGTAAATCATTATTCTGTGGAGGATATGTGCCTTTCAATGGGAAAACTTGGCACTGGAGTCTCTCTTTATTCCTTCTCAAGTCTAGATTTTATAATTTAAAATATAGAAAGTTGCATTGAATCTTGAAATGGCAGGCAGGCCCTCATAAGCAACATTTTTCCTCTAAATAAATTTATTTTTAATGTTATTTTAGTTTTTAAGAAACCTATCTTAGGTTACTTAGAATTATACCTGAAGATTTTAATCAGAGATGAGAGAAACAATTTAGAACAAAAAATGGCATTCCTCTAAGTTTTTTTTTTTTTTTTGCTGTTGTTCTTGAACAGTCTTGAGTGCATAAAATTATTGATGGTCTTACGCAAACAACTCTACAATGGTACATCACACCTACATTTTCACCACACTCCTGAACTGTGTGTCACAGTTACAACTGCCAAGAAAAAAGATCACTTTGAATTTTAATAACTGATTTTCCCTGTTTTCTGTTTTGTTGGTTGCCAGAGTCCTCTTTTATGCCATTGGAAACCAAAATAGAATGAGATTCCTTTATAATAACTTGCCAGAGGGAAGAAGCTGATATAAATGTAGCTTCAATGTTCTTTCTAGTTGTATTCTTAGGAAAAGATTTTCCTAAAGAAAAAAAATCATATATGTATATATAAAGAAAAACACAAAAAAGTGAACATTTTGTATTAACTTTTAAAATGAATTAAAAATAAAGTTGAACATAAATTAGTTCCTTGTATTCCTCAGCAAGTTACAGGAATAAATATTTGATTAAAAAATGTTAATATATCCATTCTAAGAAGTATGCAGAACCATAGGCTTTTTGCACATCAGATAAAAAAATTGTGACTCCACTTCTATTCAGTCATGCAGCCTATGCATAATTTTTTAGCTCAGCAGTTTTATTAAATAGTGCAGGTGTGTTCAAGAAAGAATAAAATGTAAGGGAGACAATTTGGCTTCTAAGGTAACTTAGTGACAAGAATTCATCCTTTTTCATTTTATAACACAGTCCCCACAGATATTCAGCTTTACCCTTAGTTATGTAATAGGGTATTAAACAAGTCTACATTTATATTTTCTTTCCATTTACAAATGCACTATTTGGTCATCTGGTATTGTGTAACTTTTTTTTTTTTCAGAAAACGAAGACCCCATACATCATTTTTGTTTTTGATGTGGACCATCTTTAAAGTCTTTATTCAATTTTGTTTGCAATATTGCTTCTGTTTTATGTTTTCTTTTTCTTTCTTTCTTTCTTTTTCTTTTTTTTTTTGCCCATGAAGCTTGTGGGATCTTAGCGTCCTGACCAAGAATTAAACCCATACCCCCTTGCACTGGATGCAAAATCTCAACCACTGAACCACCATGGAAGCCCTATTACTTTGTGATTTCAATACTACTGTTCATCCTATTATCTGTAAAGACTTTCATTCATAGATGGAAGACAAGAGGGACACAGTATTTTGTTGTAGTGCTCGATAAAGGACAGAAATGGTATGGACCTAACAGAAGCAGAAGATATTAAGAAGAGGTGGCAAGAATACACAGAAGAACTGTACCAAAAAGATCTTCATGACCCAGATAATCATGATGGTGTGATCACTCATCTAGAGACAGACATCCTGGAATGTGAAGTCAAGTGGGCCTTAGAAAGCATCACTACAAACAAAGCTAGTGGNGAAGAACTGTACAAAAAAGATCTTCACGACCCAGATAATCATGATGATGTGATCACTGATCTAGAGCCAGACATCTTGGAATGTGAAGTCAAGTGGGCCTTAGAAAGCATCACTACGAACAAAGCTAGTGGAGGTGATGGAATTCCAGTTGAGCTGTTTCAAATCCTGAAAGATGATGCTGTGAAAGTGCTGCACTCAATCTGCCAGTAAATTTGGAAAACTCAGCAGTGGCCACAGGACTGGAAAAGGTCAGTTTTCATTCCAATCCCAAAGAAAGGCAATGCCAAAGAATGCTCCAACTACTGCACAATTGCACTCATCTCACATGCTAGTAAAGTAATGCTCAAAATCCTCCAAGCCAGGCTTCAGCAATACGTGAACCGTGAACTCCCTGATGTTCAAGCTGGCTTTAGAAAAGGCAGAGGAACCAGAGATCAAATTGCCAACATCCGCTGGATCATGGAAAAAGCAAGAGAGTTCCAGAAAAACATCTACTTCTGCTTTAAGGAATAGATCACCTTTAGTGAGACGAGAAGGGGCAGCAGTCAGATTAGTGAGCTGCTGCACTAACCCTAGAAAACAGTAAGTATATATAGGCATATATGTGGAAATCTACTGTCTTAAGGGGGCCTGTTAAAAGCAAGAGAGTTCCAGAAAAACATCTACTTCTGCTTTAAGGAATAGATCACCTTTAGTGAGACGAGAAGGGGCAGCAGTCAGATTAGTGAGCTGCTGCACTAACCCTAGAAAACAGTAAGTATATATAGGCATATATGTGGAAATCTACTGTCTTAAGGGGGCCTGTTCTTCTCCAAGGTTGTTCAGATATTTCTCTTAAAAGACTAGGGCAAGGAATTCTGGAGATTGGCCGGAGGCTGGGACCCGTTGGGAGCTGGGCATAATCAACCTTAATGTCCATTTTTTTGCTTTGGGTGAGAGAGTTCTTTGTTTTGCATAGAATGATGGGGAGGACCTGGAGGGTAGTTTTAACTCCAGACTATTTTGAGCCAGGTAACTTTCCTTCAACTAGAGTCTAGTAGTCCTCACCTGGGTGGATCATCAGAAAACCCTGTGCCTCTCTCCTCTTCTACCTTTTCCTTCATTTATACAGACACAGAGACCAATATGCAGGTTTTAAAAAAATTATTTCCCCAAACTGTGATCATAGCTCTGCATACATTTCTAAAATTTGATATTTTCCATTAAAATATATATGGGAAAATCCTTCAGTGTGTGCACATACTACTAAAAATAGCTTTTAGCATCCATTGGTATAGATGAGTCATAGTATATTCAGTATATGTCACTGTGGACCATTGAGAGTTTTTTTTTTTCCCATTAAACAATGCTGTGGTAGACTTACCTGCATCTTTATGAATGATAAACTGACAGTTTATCTGCTGTCAGATAAAACCTGATGACAATTTTATCACTGTAGAATAAGTTTTCAGAAGTGGAATTGTTAGTCAAAAGTTATGTATATTAAAATCTTTAATGAACACGGCTAGATCTGTTTCCAAATAGGTTTAATTAATCTAACTTCTGACTCTTAATAGCATATAAGACTACCCAGTGTGCGCACCTCTTTGCCGGAATTTGATTATAAGTATTTAAAGCAGCTTTTGCCAATCTGAAAGGTAAAACATATACCATTTTAACCTGTGTTTCTTTACATAGTTAAGCAGGTTTTTACATGTTTTTAACTAACTTTTCAAACCTTCTGTTTTTCTAGGCTGGCAAGGAAATGGATACATTTGCGAAGATATCAATGAATGCGAGATAAACAATGGCAGCTGTTCTGTGGTTCCATTTGTGGAGTGTATAAATACGCCTGGATCTTACTACTGTCATCTATGTCCACCAGGTGCTACACCATATTTCCTGATACCGTTATAGACACAACGTGCATTTGAAAACAGGATCTTGTGTTCCATTGTAAATATGACTTATGTCTAAGGAAGCAAGCTGAATAGTGCAAAAAGTTTGACTTCTGGATCCAGGATACATTAGTATGTGTTATAAGAAAGAAAAGTTACTTTGTGTATCAATGGAAAATAATAAGCCTTTACCAACTGTGGGATGGCCTCTTGAAATAATGAAGAACTTGACAGGTTTTCTCTGTGGATCACAGATGTATTGTTCACACAGTTTATTAATATAATGGATTCATGAGATGTTTTCCATATAAAGTTTACTAAATACCAGACCTAATGGTAGGCATATCATACATGTGCATTTCCTTTCTCTTCCAGAAAGAAGTCATGACTCCTATTTTCTAATCTAAACTGAGTTACTATCCAAGAAGTTCAGGGAGTTCTAAGGGGCAAACCAAAACCCTGTATGTTTTATTATCATGAAACAGCAGTACTTTGGACTTTTAAAATAATTCAGCTCAAAGCTTTGAAGTCACTATGATTGAAAAATGTCACTTCCTTAGAGTCAGCACTTTCTAAATCTCTCCATAGTTTTCATATCTTTTAATTTTTATTTTTGTCATTAGAAACAACCCTGAACATTGTTTCCAAAATTAGGTTCCTAATTCTTGTTGTCCATTTTCTTAACTGTGTAATTTTATTTATGACATATTTTGTTTATATTTTCTGTTTTGATGATCGAAGATCTCTGGTTGGTCTGGGTCCTGATATTTGATTCTCAGATTGGAATTCTTCTTGCATGTTGCTGACATTGTTTTTCACTTGCCTGATCTTGCTCTGCTCAGGGTATCAGGGCGATGGGAGAGTCTGCACGCTCATAGACATCTGCTCGGTCAGTAACGGAGGCTGCCACCCACAGGCGTCATGCTCCTTGGCTCTAGGTAATGAATGACTCATCTCTCCCTCTGGTTTGGGGTATTTTAGGATGACCTTCTAAAGCAAATCAACCTTTTAAAATCAAAATCCTCTACTTCCAAAATTCTTACTTTGGTCTTCAAACCAAATATCAATCCATGTATAAAACTATACAACTGGATTTTTTATGATCTGTTCTAGTTTTTGCAAGTTTTTCTCAAGATAATTAAGCCAGCAGATAGATTCATGACTGTATTCCAGCAGCAAGGAGAAGAGGAGAAAGGAAGAACATGTCAGTTGTCTCTAAGGGCTACCCTTTCTGGGCCTTTGGCCTGACTGAGTGAGGTGGCTAAGTGTGGCTGCAAGGAAGATTGGGAAATATAGTCTTTATTCCAGGTGCCCACACCCTCAGTTAAAATAAAGAGTTCCTAAAAAGTAAATAAATAAATAAATAAATAAATAAGGAGTTCCCTACTAAGAAAGGAAAAAATGGATCCAGGGCAAACCTTCAGGATCTGCAGTGTTGCATAAAAGCTTTACCTACTAAAACTTTAAAAATACATGCATATTACTAAACTTTTTTTTTCAAGAATAAATAATTTATTTGCTTATTAACAGTCGGTACAAATATACATTTACCCCACCCTTGACAATAATGGGTACTACAGTGAGTTTTCATTTTCATCAATTTTATAGGCAAAAATTGCCTTCTCATTATTTCAATTTTGACTAAGTCAAAAAACTTTGATTAGCACTAATTAAATAATGAAAAATTTCACATATTTACTGACAGTACCAGCGTCAGTCTGTAAATAAAGTATTGATAATGTGTCCTGTCTTTCTTATTCTTAAGATTAAAAACTAAGGGAAAAAAAGATTCTAAATCTTTTCACCTCACACTTTGCCTTGTCTGCCCCAGGGTATGCGCAGACTTTGAGGATTCCTTATCTAGACCACAGAGCCTGAGTTTTCTTCCTGGACCTGCACTTACATTTCCATCTCTATTTCCAAACAGGTTCCTTACCTCTTTGCACTTGTCTTCCGGGATATACTGGAAATGGTTATGGGCCAAATGGATGTGTGCAACTCAGTAATATTTGCCTGAGTCAGCCCTGTGTAAATGGACAATGCATTGTGAGTCCTTTGTTCTTCCTAAGGGAACTGAGTGCTGGAGAATAAATTTAGTTCACTTCTGTGCAATATGTTTTCTATGATTTATGAGTTTTAAGGTAATGATTCAAGCTTAAGATAAAGAGTTGTCAATAGCTTTCAGATAAAAGGTAGGTAATGACTTTAGTTCCCAGGAAAAACCAATGAGTTCATTTTTTTCTCTCAGTGATTTACAAAGCAGTAAAACAAAGCCTACAGTTTGACCCAAATACATCTAATTTCTTATTCTTTGGAATTAACATTTAAATGAATTAGTAGTTAGGCTCCTGGAAGATGCTTGTGGTTCAACACCTTCCCCTTGAAATATGTAGCATGCTGTTCTTTATTACTTAGGTTGGCTCATGATTACTGTCTGTCCCTGCATTCTGTGACATGGTGTTTCTTCTTTCCTCAGGAAACAGTCTCTGGTTATGTCTGTACGTGTGAATCAGGCTGGACTGGTGTCAACTGTACAGAAAGCATCAATGAGTGTCTGAGCAACCCCTGTCTGAATGGGGGAACCTGTGTGGACGGCGTTAATGCTTTCAGTTGTGAATGCACACATTTCTGGACTGGATTTCTCTGTCACATTCCCCAGGAAGGTACACTCAACATCTCTTATACCACAGATGCTCACAGTTTAGAAGTGTCATCCTTGAGTGAGTCCTACTGTAGCTTTTCCACTGAACAACCTGCTTTCATGTTCAGTTGCTCAAAGGTTTAGAACTAAGTCTTCCCTTGCAGAAATGGTTTGAAATTCACAAGGTAAGATAAGGCAAATTCAACTTAAGCCATACAAATCTTTTCATAAAAGAAAACATTACTATTTTCCATTTTCATAATGTTCCTTTTGAAAGCAAAATATGTTAATTTATTATAGTTTTCTAAGGGAGAGTCTTCTCTATAGCAGCCATTTCATTTCTTTGGAATAGTACAGATACTCATGTCACTCTCCTGTTCTAGAATATACAGTGGCTCCCTTTTGCCTGTTAAATAAAGATCAGGACTAAGTGTTTTTTGTGTGTGTTTTTGGTTGTTTTGTTTGCTTTTTAAATTTAAAATAAAAAAATGTCTTTAGCATACTGAGGAATACAAAAGGAGTATATGTGAAAAATATATATGTATATATTCTTATAAATATATAAAAGAGCTTTTGCCCTCAAGGAGTTTAGTTGTGAAATAAAGACATTTAAACTTAAAATGATATAAAAGAGTAAATTATAGCACAAAGAAGACAACCTTTGGATTCTGCATTTCTGAGTTTTTCAGATTCTCCATTTAGTAGCCACAGTCTCAAGGAAGTAGCTTAATTTTTGAACTTCAGTTTTCTTATTTTTAAAATGGAGAAAACCATGTATATCTCCAAATGCCAAATGAAGGTACTGAAGGTTACTAGATAACATGCAAATCATCTAGTGAAATGAGAGTTAATATTACACTGCAAATGAACCTGGGAGACTGTTTTTCAATCATCCTGTACAATCGAGCCTCACCCTAACCATCTAACCTTTTCTTCACTAGTTCCCTAAAAGTATGCCCTTTCAACCCAGACACCTTTCCTTATCTCCTGATGCCATGTGCCACCACATTTCTTCTGTGTTCCTTTATTTGGAAAATTTATCTCCCCAAACCTCTCCAAAATCCTTCTTTGCTTCCCATCAGAATGTATCTGTCCCCAAGGAAGGCTTCGTATCCAGCCTTCTCCATAAACCTCTTCTGACCACTCCTCCTGTCCCTCATTCCTCCTGATTTTGAATCAGCACTTCTACTGAGGCTTTATCGTGTGTTTAGGACTCGGGTAGACCCTGTGGAACAATAAGGAAACAGAAAATAAAATAGTCTCCACCTACTTTGAGCGTTTCTTCCAGTTGAGGAGACAAGGTTGATATGGCAGAGGGGAGACAAGAATTAAAGATAAGAATTAAATTGTGTGGGGTCAGGTGTCACAGACACAGAGGGATTGAGGGCCAGAGGAAACACTGAGAGGCAGGGAAACTCAGGTGTAGATGAGGACACGTAAGCTGGACTCAGCACAAGGTGGGAATTGAGTAGATGTTGAAGGAAGAAGGAGACCGATGAGAAGAAACAATTGCAGGCTTTTGTCTCCAACATGAATTACTCAGACTCTCTAAAGGCTTCAGGGGCAGAATGGGAGTTGCCTGGCCTCTTCCTTTCCAGCATCTCTGAAAAGCACATTTCAACTTCTTTTCCTCTGCAGTGTGTGGAGAGTCCCTCTCGGGGATGAATGGAAGCTTCAGCTTCATGAGCCCTGATGTTGCTTATGCTCATGACATTAACTGCTTCTGGGTTATCCAAACTGAAGAGGGAAAGGTAAATACAGCGTCTCCCAGCCACACTGTGTTTCATTTATATGTATGAATATGTACTACATGTATATATTACATTATTTTACATATAATGATAATTCAACTATCATATATTGAGGACCTTGGGCAAGCTCCGGGAGATGGTGAGGGACAGGGAAGCCTGGCATGCTTCAGTCCATGGGGTCACAAAGAGTCAGACACAACTTGGCAACTGAACAGCAACAAAATATTGAGGACTTCCTAAGTATCAGGCTTTGGGCTGAGTATTTTGTATACCTTTCTCGAAAACTTACACTAGCTCTTTTAATTGAAGTATTGGTATCCTCATTTGTGTAGATGAAATAATGGAAACTATCAGAAGCTAAGTAATTGGAAAAGCTTCTATTTATCCCTGAGAGGGACTCTCCACACACTGCAGAGGAAAAGAAGTTGAACTGTGCACTTTGCAGTGTTTTAAAAAACACTCTTTAGCTGGTAATTGGACTAGTTGGATTTTAAAGCCAAGTTTGTCTTTCAAAGCCTGTGCTTTGTCCAGTACAGACACTTCTTTACATGGGTTGGCTGACGGCAAGTCACCATTTGTAAAGTCACATTGTTACCAAACTGGTAGTGATCATTCAATGTTATATTGATCATTTTGCCAAAATGGGGACTGCGGTTAAGATGGTTTCTTTATCCAAGTCTTCTCTGATAGCACACTCTCCAAGTGTGCTATGTTCATTGCTTTACATATGTTTAATTATTGCATTTTAACTCCCATCACCTCATTTACCCTTGAGCAACTGAGACGTCTGTCCAAGGGTATGAGGTCTTTAAGTGGCCTGCCATTCGACTCCAGTGACTGGACTGCTGGGCAAATGGTCCTCAAATTAAGATCCTAGCCCAAGGTTTTTAGTGCTTTTATCTCCAGCATTACTCAGACTTTTCCAAATATTTATTTCTCAACCACCTCATGGACTCATTAAAGTAAAGTTGTATGTCTGACTAGCTAAGGCTTTCCCTTGAAATACTATTAACTTTTCCCAGCAAACTAATGTTGCAGAGGTCATTGTCAAGGTCAGAAATATTTTTTCCCTTGAGCAAGGATTCTTTGGGGTCTAGTGATCCCACAATAGAGTAAACTCCAAAGTTGATCTCCCAGTGGGTATGTTATGTGAATTTCCTTCCTTCCATTTAGTTTTCATGAATTCTGTTTCCTGACATTGAAAACATGTTTCTTTCAAGAAAAAATCATTTTGTGAAAAAATGTTAATGCTTTTCTTGTGAGCTTGTAAAAAAAAACTTTATGCTGTTTTGATTATTGTGAATTTTCTTATCCCCATCACAGTTTATATAATATTGAAATAAGGATACTTCAATTTATAAACGTTTATTTGATTTTCATTGAAATTGCTTCAAGGACAAAAATGATGTAATGTTGGGTAAGAGATGTTAAAAGTACCCTAGCATAGCATTTCAAAAACATCCTGATTCCCTTTTTCATGAGCTGAATGCTGTGGTGGTTTTAGATCATAAATTAGATTATTTCAACAACCACCTTCTTTCTGATAGTTTGGCTGTTTCAGATGAGGTTGTCGGCACAAAATATTTTATGTTTCTTTACTATAATTAATATATCACTATATTCAAGTCTGTGCAGTCTAACATTTTAACTTGGAGACATATTTATATGTTTGTTCTCACCTACTTGCATACTCAGAACTCTTCATAGTACCTTTCCCTGATGTCTGCTCTTGGTATTTCTCATCCCTTAATGACATCCAAACACCAAAAATGAATACCCGTTATACAGGCCTACACCCTAGGCCATCCATCCAGGCTGGGTATCAGTTGAGAGGTTCAGAGACCCCTAATAGCTGAGAAAATAAGAGAAGCGAAAGGCAAAGGAGAAAAGGAAAGATATACCCATCTGAATGCAGAGTTCCAAAGAATAGCAAAAAGAGGTAAGAAAGACTTCAGCGATCAATGCAAAGAAATAGAGGAAAACAATAGAATGGGAAAGACTAGAGGTCTCTTCAAGAAAATTAGAGATACCAAGGGAACATTTCATGCAAAGATGGGAACAATAAAGGACAGTATGGATCTAACAGAAACAAGATATTAAGAAGAGGTGGCAAGAATACACAGAACTATACAAAAACGATATTAATGATGCAGATAACCACATGGTTATCACAATGGTAAACCACAATGGTGTGATTGCTCATCTAGAGCTAGGCATCTTAGAGTGCAAAGTCAAGTAGGCCTTAGGAAGCATCACTATGAACAAAGCTAATGGAGGTGATGGAATTTCAGTTGAGCTGTTTCAAACCCTAAAATGATGCTGTTAAAATGCTGCACTCAATATGCCAGCAAATTTGGAAAGCTCAGTAGTGGCCACAGGACAGGAAAAGGTCCATTTTCATTCAATCCCAAAGAAAGGCAGTGCCAAAGAATGTTCAAACTACCACACAATTGCACTCATTTCATATGCTAGCATAGTAATGCTCAAAATTCTCCAAGCTAAGCTTCAACAGTACATGAACTGTGAACTTCCAGATGTTCAAGCTGGATTTAGAAAAGGTAGAGGAACCAGCAATCAAATTGCCAATGTCCAATCATAGAGAAAAACAAGAGAATTCCAGAAAAACATCTATTGCTTCCCTGACACGCTAAAGCCTTTGATTCACAATAAACTAGTATGAGACCACCTTATCTGCCTCCTGAGAGGTCTGTGTGCAGGTCAAGAAGCAGCAGTTAGAACCACATGTGGAACAATGAACTGTTTCCAGATTGGGAAAGGAGTACGTCACTGTATATTGTCACCCTGCTTATTTAACTTATATGCAGAGTACATCATGCAAAATGCCTGGCTGGATGAAGGACAAGCTGGAATTAAGATTTCTGGGAGAAATATCAATAACCTCAGATATGCAGGTGACACCACTCTTATGGCAGAAAGTGAAGAACTAAAGAGCCTCTTGATGGAGTTGAAAGAGGAGTGAAAAATCTGGTTTAAAAGGCAACATTCCAAAAACTAAGATCATGGCATCCAGTCCCATCACTTCATGGGAAATAGATGGGGAAACAATGGAAACAGTGAGAGACTTTCTTTTCTTGGGCTCTAAAATCACTGCAGATGGTGACTGCAGCCATGAAATTAAAAGATGCTTGCTCCTTGGAAGAAAAGCTATGACCAACCTAGACAGCGTATTAAAAAGCAGAGATGTTACTTTGCCAACAAATATCCATCTAGTCAAAGCTCGGGTTTTTCCAGTAGTCACCTATGGATGTGAGAGTTGGACCATAAAGAAGGCTGACTGCCAAAGAATTGATGCTTTCAAACTGTGATGCTGGAAAAGACTTTCGAAAGTTCCTTGGACTGCATGTAGATCAAACCAGTCAACCCTGAAGGAGATCAACCCTGAATATTCATTGGAAGGACTGATGCTGAAGCTGAAACTCCAATACTTTGGCCACCTGATGCAAAGAGCTGACTCATTAGAAAAGACCCTGATGCTGGGAAAGATTGAAGGCAGGAGGAGAAGGGGATGACAGAGGATGAGATGGTTGGATGGCATCACTGACTGAATGCACATGAGTTTGAGCAAACTCTGGGAGATGGTGATGGACAGGGAAGCCTGGTGTGCTGCAGTCCATGGGGTCTCAAAGAGTCGGACATGACTGAGCAACTGAGCAACAACAAAGGAATCAGCATCCCTGGGGGTCACTGATGAATTATGAGTAGGCTGTAGGCTATTTATTAGTCAGTTAAATATAATTCAAGGTAGATATTCATATTATATGTTACTGATTTGGAAGCACTCTTAGCTATATATTTGGAGTGACTTTGTTTAATGAACTTTATGAGTAATGAAATCTAAGTAAATCTATTTCATTAACCCATTGAACAATAACTTAATGGGTATAATGTTTCAGTTACACAAAGTGAATAAGTTCTAGAGATCTGCCATAAAACATTGTTCCTATAGGTACCAATACAGCATTGTGCACTCAAAATGTAAGAAGGTAGATCACATGCCATTTTCTTACAAGGAAGAGAGAGAGAGGAAAAATGAGAGAGAGAGAGAAGGAAATTGGAAGCTGTTAGTTATGTGTATTATATTGACTCCATTGATGGTGTCACAGGTATTTACATATTTACAAACTTCTCAAACTGTACACATTAAATATGTACAGTTCTTTGTACCTCAGTAAAGCCATTACAAATCTATCTTGTTAATATTGAGATTTTTTATATTAGCTGAAGTTAGATCTAAGCAATTTTTAACATGTTTCATTTAATATATAGAATTGTGATACATGTTTGTGGATAATTAGGTAATAGGAAATTATAGATCTGTCTCTTGAAAGGGACTCAATAGAAATGCTTCCAATTAGTAGGAGAAATTCTTTAGAATTAACATAGAAGTGGAAAATAATCTCTTATGACCTTTTTTCTTTTTTCAGGTACTGCGGATCACTTTCACTTTTTTTCAATTAGAACCCACAAACAACTGTCCACACGAGTTTCTTCAGATTCACGATGGAGATTCCTCTGCAGCACATCAGCTCGGACGATTCTGTGGCTCCAACCCCCCTCATGAGCTCCTCAGTAGTGACAATGCCCTCTATTTTCATCTCTATTCTGAACATTTAAGAAGTGAAAGAGGCTTTGCAATAAGATGGGAAACACAGCTACCAGGTAAGTGTAAACATGGAGAGAAATAAAGCAAGTTCTTGAGGCTACATAAATTGTTGATCAGTATTAGACTTTTGGATACATTAGCTGTTTTGAGATCTCAGTTCTATAATTATTTTAAAATTAAAAAAAAAAAAGCAACCCTAAAATGCAGTGGCCTTCCATTTTGTGTTCAGAAATAATAAAATATAGGTAAACTAAAAGAGTTTAAACAGCATGAGTCTTAAAGGGTCCCTTATGAAATTACTAAACAGCATTTTTATAATCTCTACTAGTAAATACTGCAGGGGTGTTACTGAGGACTCTGCCTCTTCCTTCACTTAGTACTTTTCTTTTTTTTATCTTCATGTCATATGATGATTTGTTCCTTTGTGGTTAGCTTGTTTTTGGTGCTCTATTTTTTAAACTTTTTTACTATGAATTTTTTCAACATATAAAAAAGTGAGAACAGCACTCTGAACCTCCAGTTCATTCATCAATAAATTTGTAAATCTATTTCTGAAATTTCTCATCTTTTCTATTGGTTTATTTATCCTTGTGCCCCATTGGCTTAGTAGTGAAGCTTGAAATCTGGTTGTGTAAAACCTCTAACCTTGTTCTTCAAAAATACGCTAGATCCTTACACCTGCAACTTGTTAACTTCCCTCAACAATCTGCTGCTTCAATTCAAGTCTTGTTGAATCTGTGATGAATTTGGGAAGAAATGACTTCTTAAAAATATTAACCCTGACAATCCATGAACATGGACTATTTCTTTATTTACTTAGTTCTCTTCTCATTTAGCAATGGTTAGTAGATTCCCATGCTTAAGTATTCCACAACTTTTATTAATTTTTTCCCTAGCTATTTAATATTTTGTTAAATGATACTGTTTTTCTAAATTTTTTAATTTGTTTTTAATATATAGAGGTAATCCTGTGTATACTTATTTTAAAATACTTGGTTTTGAACTCAGTGTATTGCTAATTCACTCATCAATTCTAACCATTTTTCAGTAGAGTCTTTGGATTTCTATACACACACAGTGATATTATCTGTGAATTTGTTATGTAACCTGTTTTTCTACTTTCTTGTCATCTTTGTAACTGTTATTTCTCTTCCTTGACTTATTTCTTTGCTTGGCCAGAATTTCTAATATAACACTGAATGAAAGTGATGGAGTGAGTATCACTGTCTTGTTCCCAACCTCATGGGGAAATGTTCAGTATTCTGCCTTTAAATGTCATGTTTTAGCTGTTAAGTTTTTGTAAATAACTTTTATCACATTAAGGAAGTTCACTCTGAATACTTATGGCTAGATAACATATGACACACAAATTTAGCATTGTGGAGCATTAATCATCTTATTATATTTCTGACTTTGTGGACCAGGAATTTGGAAAGGGCTCAGCATGGCAATAATCACTTGACCTCTCAAGCAGTTACAATCAGATATTGGCTGGGACTGTAGTCATCTAAAGGCTCAATGAGGCTGGAAATCCAATATGACTCAGTCATTTGGCTAACAATTGGTGCTGGCCTCTGGATGAGAATTCAGCCAGGCTGTTGACTTGAATGCCTACCTGTAGCCCCTCTCCTGTGGTGGTCTTAGTAGTGGAAGCCCCTGTAGTGGAACTTCTTTCCAGCATTGGTTTCTCTCAGAATATGCATTGCAACAGGACCGGGCAGGTACCACATAACTGTTATTGACCTTTCCTTAGAGGTCATATTGTATTATTTCTGCTATATTTTCAACTGGCTGAAGCAGTCAAATCCTGAAAGATGATGCTGTGAAAGTGCTGCACTCAATATGCCAGCAAATTTGGAAAACTCAGCAGTGGCCACAGGACTGGAAAAGGTCAGTTTTCTTTCCAATTCCAAAGAAAGGCAATGCCAAAGAATGCTCCAACTACCGCACAATTGCACTCATCTCACATGCTAGTAAAGTAATGCTCAAAATCCTCCAAGCCAGGCTTCAGCAATACGTGAACCGTGAACTCCCTGATGTTTAAGCTGGCTTTAGAAAAGGCAGAGGAACCAGAGATCAAATTGCCAACATCCTCTGGATCATGGAAAAAGCAAGAGAGTTCCAGAAAAACATCTACTTCTGCTTTATCGACTATGCCAAAGCCTTTGACTGTGTGGATCACAATAAACTGTGGAAAATTCTGAAAGAGATGGGAATACCAGACCACCTAACCTGCCTCTTGAGAAATCTGTATGCAGGTCAGGAAGCAACAGTTAGGACTGGACATGGAACAACAGACTGGTTCCAAATAGGAAAAGGAGTGCGTCAAGGCTGTATATTGTCACCCTGCTTATTTAACTT
>SJYT01059810.1:104918-144813 GCA_006410635.1 Cephalophus harveyi
ACCAATTCAAATTAAGGCATGGAGCCTAAATGAGTCAGCCTCTCAAGGTTAACCTTCACAATAAATTATTTCTCTCACTGCCCCACCTTGTGGACAGACAATGGAAATTTTCTAGAGCTAAAGCCCAAATCTGTTACAATACACCAACTAAAAAATGATTATACAGGTAAGGGGAATCTGTTGTATAGCACAAGGAACTCAGTTCAGTGCTCTGTAGCGACCTAGATGGGCTGGACTGGGGGTGGGATAGGAGGGAGATCAGGGAGGGTGTGGATATATGTATACATACATCTGATTAACTTGGTTGTACAGCAGAAGCTAACAACAATGTAAGGCAACTACTAATATACCCCAATTAAAAAAAATTGTAACAAATCCCAATGTATACAAGGTCAAGAGTTCATCTAAATAAGGTAACATTTTGTCCAAGGCAACTACCAAACCAAATGTAACACCAGGATGTGGTTCAGGAGCAGAAGCTCTTGTGGACAGCCCAATTTCGTTCAGCCCAAACCTTTGCTTAGCACCTACTATGTCCTTGGCACTAAGGCTGCGTTATAGTCACGTCCCATTAGGACACACAGTCTTCCTGCATTTAACATCCATGCCCGCCCCATTCTTCTCCCGTCCCACTCACTTTCACTTACCTTATTAGTTCCAGAAATGCACCACACATAAGCACTCTCCCATCTGGTCTTACAATCTTTACAGTGAAAATAGCCATATTTGGGTTCTAAAAACTGCAAATAAGGAGGAAAAATCCTTTACTATCTTGAGGGGTCAAAAGTGAAAGTGAGAAGTCACTCAGTCGTGTCCAACTCTTTGTGACCCCATGGGCTATATACAGTCCATGGAATTCTCCAGGCCAGAATACTGGAGTGGGTAGCCTTTCCCTTTTCCAGGGGATCTTCCCAACCCAGGGATGGAACCTAGGTCTCCGGCATTGCAGGCGGTTTCTTTACCAATTGAGCCACAAGGGAAGCCCTGAGGGGTGAAGGGGGGAGGAGGATAAAAAGCCAGATCCTGCTATCCTTGTGGTTTTGTATAAGTAAAAAACAGCAAGCCTCCTTAACCTCACTCATAGCTATTCTCAAGGTCAGTACATGAACTCAGCTGTCAAGGACTGATTACTCTGGGACTTTTCTAGCTTCTCTCAGGCTTTTCCAATCTGTTTTCCCCAAGGCCATCAGCACCAACTGCACAAAGTGAAGATCTGATCACATCACAAACCCAAAACCCCTCTTTTGCCTCATTTGAAACAGCTATGGTTCCCAAACTTTTAAAGTTGGCTCCTCATTTTACCAAAAAGCTCAAGAAACAAAGCAAAAACACAGGGACTTCCCTAGCGGTCCGGTGGTTAAGAATTTGCTTTCCAATACGGGCAGGTAGGTTGGATCCCTAGTGGGAAACTAAGAATCCCACATTTGAAACTACTGAGCCAGGGGCACGAGTCGCAACTAGAGAAAAGCAGGCGCGCAGCAAGGAACGATCCCGCGGGCCGCCAGTCAGACCCAAAGCAGTCCAGTCAATAAATAAATTTTAAAAACCCGCACAGGACATGTAAAATACATGTTTTCAGAACTTCCTCTCTCCTTTATCAAATGAAGGGAGAAAGCACAAGAAGATTCTGCTCTCATGAGGCCAGAAATGGCAGGGGGGAAAAAGGCTAAGGCTAGGGGAGAGAAAGCTCACCTGGAAGTTGGGCCTCCCAAGCGGCTGGCTGGAGTCTACCAGGGCCGGCTTGCTCTTCCTCTCCCCAGGACTCGAGGAGTCTTCCTCCACCAGCTCCTCAAGCGGCTGGAGTTCCTCGGGGGGATCCTCTTCCGACCTTGGTGGTGGTGATGGTGGTGGTAGTGGCGAGGGCGGCTGGCCAGCCTCAGGAGGACCCGAGAGCGCCTTCCACAGTCGCACCTGGCCCCAGTGGCTGGGCACCGGCGAAGAGACGCCCCAAGCAGACGCGGGTGCCCTGTGGCCTGCGCTGGCCCAGGGGGAGAGGCTGTCCAGGGNTTGGTGATGGTGGTGGTAGTGGCGAGGGCGGCTGGCCAGCCTCAGGAGGACCCGAGAGCGCCTTCCGCAGTCGCACCTGGCCCCAGTGGCTGGGCACCGGCGAAGAGACGCCCCAAGCAGACGCGGGTGCCCTGTGGCCTGCGCTGGCCCAGGGGGAGAGGCTGTCCAGGGTGCGAGGCCCCAGAGAGCACTGCACGGACTTGCCCACCCGGAGGCTCACCTGCACACCCACATCTTTGGTGTTGGCCTTGCGCAGCCGCAGGCTCAGGCCGGGGTTCATATGGGAGAAAACGGCCACGAGCTGGGCTCTCTTCTAAGGGTCCACGCAGCAGTCGGAGGCACTGGAGGGCATCAGCAGCCTGGGCCTGGCCAGGAAAGTGGGGGGAACATTGGTTTGCCTCCAGTGCGGTTGTCTGTGCTCAGAGAGTCCAGACTGGCCAAAACGCAGCATGTTCCCATAGCCCGGGTACAAGCTGTAGGGAACACAGAACATGCGCTCCATCCGACCACCTGGCGCCCAGGCTCAGCGCAATATCCCGAGGCAGTTTGTTTCAGGCCTTGTTTTGTGTTCCACCTTCATCCGCCCCCTTTTTCTCCAGGTCACGTTGATTCACGTTCTTCCAGAGCTTCTCCATTTATTTCAGATTCTGACGAGTGCTGCTGCCTATTACCCAAATTGGAGGAGGGAAGGCGATATCCCTACCTAGAGAGGCATTTTTTTTTTTTCACCGTTAACTGTATGGGCTTTCTTTTTCTTGTTGCTTTCCCCTTGCTTCTTTTAATATTCCTTTTTGTGCTTAATTTCTGTTGGCTTGATGAATATGTGTCTTGATGTATTTCTCCTTGTGTTTATCCAATAAGGGACTCTGTGCGTCTTGGACTTGATTATTTCCTTTCCCATGTAGGGGAAGTTTTCAACTACATTTTCTTCAAAAATTTTCTCAGTGACTTTGTTTTTCCTTTCTCTGGGATCCATATAACTTGAATGTTGATGCATTTAATATTGTTCCAAAGGTCTCTGAGGCTAGCCTCAATTCTTTTCACTCTTTTTCCTTTGTTCTGCCCTTCAGCAGTTATTTGCACCACTCTATCCTCCAGCTCACTTATCCATTCCTCTGCCTCAGTTATTCTGCTATTGATTCCTTCTAGAGTATTTTTTAATTTCAGTAATTGTGTTATTCATCTGTGTTTGCTTATTCTTTATTTCTTCTATGTCCTTGGTGATTCTATTAACTGTGTAAAATATTTATTGCATTTTCTCCATTGTATTTTCAAGTCTTTGAAGCATCTTTATTATCATTATTCTGAATTCTCTTTCAGGTAGATTGCTTATCTCATCTTTGTTTATTCGGTCGTGTGAGTTTCTACCTTATTCTTTCATTTGTGCTGTATTTGTCTTTTCATCATTTTTTTCTAACATACTCCACTTGAGGTCTTCTTTTCCCACACTTTAGGGTTGTTTCTTTCTTCCATTTGGTTTTTGCCCTTGGAGGGAAAGATTGGTTGAGTGGTTTGTGCTGATTTCTTGTTAGGGGTGACTTGTGCCTATGTTCTGGCACTGGATTGCTTCCACTCGATAAGGGTTAAAACTCTTTTGGCATTTGCAACAGAGTTGTTGAAATAAACCTTATTAGTTCCAGAAATGCACCACACATAAGCACTCTCCCATCTGGTCTTACAATCTTTACAGTGAAAATAGCCATATTTGGGTTCTAAAAACTGGAAGTTGGGCCTCCCAAGCGGCTGGCTGGAGTCTACCAGGGCCGGCTTGCTCTTCCTCTCCCCAGGACTCGAGGAGTCTTCCTCCACCAGCTCCTCAAGTGGCTGGAGTTCCTCGGGGGGAATCCTCTTCCGACCTTGGTTTTGGTGATGGTGGTGGTAGTGGCGAGGGCGGCTGGCCAGCCTCAGGAGGACCCGAGAGCGCCTTCCGCAGTCGCACCTGGCCCCAGTGGCTGGGCACCGGCGAAGAGACGCCCCAAGCAGACGCGGGTGCCCTGTGGCCTGCGCTGGCCCAGGGGGAGAGGCTGTCCAGGGTGCGAGGCCCCAGAGAGCACTGCACGGACTTGCCCACCCGGAGGCTCACCTGCACACCCACATCTTTGGTGTTGGCCTTGCGCAGCCGCAGGCTCAGGCCGGGGTTCATATGGGAGAAAACGGCCACGAGCTGGGCTCTCTTCTAAGGGTCCACGCAGCAGTCGGAGGCACTGGAGGGCATCAGCAGCCTGGGCCTGGCCAGGAAAGTGGGGGGAACATTGGTTTGCCTCCAGTGCGGTTGTCTGTGCTCAGAGAGTCCAGACTGGCCAAAACGCAGCATGTTCCCATAGCCCGGGTACAAGCTGTAGGGAACACAGAACATGCGCTCCATCCGACCACCTGGCGCCCAGGCTCAGCGCAATATCCCGAGGCAGTTTGTTTCAGGCCTTGTTTTGTGTTCCACCTTCATCCGCCCCCTTTTTCTCCAGGTCACATTGACTCACGTTCTTCCAGAGCTTCTCCATTTATTTCAGATTCTGACGAGTGCTGCTGCCTATTACCCAAATTGGAGGAGGGAAGGCGATATCCCTACCTAGAGAGGCGTAATTGCTACCTGATCCCTAATTGGGCTCCTGAACTTTTCTAATGTATAAAATGACCTAGTTTGTTGAAAGACTTAGGGGCTGACAGAAGTTCCAGAAATTTTTAAGAGTTAATGCACAAAAGGGAAGGGTAGGGATAAATTAGGAGATTGGGATTAACAGATACACCCTACTGTATATAAAATAGATAAACAATAAGGACCTACTGTTAAGGCCAGGGAACTATATTCAATATCTTGTAACAACTTATAATGGAAAAAAATCTGATGAAGAGTATATATATATATTTTCTGAATCACTTTGCTGTATACCTGAAACTAACATTGTAAATCAACTATACTTTAATAGAGTTAAGGTACAGGAATTATTCTCTTTCAAAGTGAAAAAATAAATCTGTCATCCCATTATTCATCACTCAGACAGTTCAGCACTGCATTTTAAATCATATCACCATGAGATGGCTAATAAGCATGAAGCTTGATACATGGGTGATTCATTTATTTATCTATTGGTACTCCTGGTTTTATAACTTTATCAAACTGGAAAACAGAAAGTCATGCTTAATTTATAAGGGTGTCCAAAACTGCACCTAGTTATTTATACAAAGCCTTTCTTCTTGCAGTAAAGGCTATGATAATTCTACATGAATTATAAGTTGTGTACAAATGTAAAGTTATTTTTTCCTCTTATTTCAGAGTGCGGAGGTATGCTGACTGGAACTTATGGTTCTATTAAGTCTCCAGGGTATCCTGGAAAGTATCCTCCAGGAAGAGATTGTGTCTGGAGGGTGATAACTAGTCCTGACCTCCTGATCACATTTACTTTTGGGACCTTGAGCCTGGAGCACCATGACGACTGTAGCAAAGATTATCTTGAGGTAGACCATTGTATTTATTTATTTATATTAAAAAATACTTTATTTATTTATTTATTTTTGCTGCTCTGGGTCTTCATTATTGTGTGCGGGCTTTCTCTAGTTGCGGAGAGCTGGGGCTACTCTCGTTGTGGTGCATGGGCTTCTCATTGCGATGGCTTCTCTTGTTGTGAAGCGGGGGCTCTAGAGCATGGACTCAGTGGTTGTAGCACAGAGGCTTAGTCACTCCCTGGCATGTGGGATCTTCCTGGACCAGGAATTGAACCTGTTCCCGACGTTGGAAGGCAGATTCTTATCCACTGCACCGCCAGAGAAGTCCAACAACTGGATTTAGTTGGATCTAATTTATCATGATATGATTAGAACTCAGAGAACTATTATTAGTGATGCCCTTGGATGACCAAAATTTGTTAGCAATAGTTAGATGTATTTATTCTTCAATAGGTAGCCAATGGACTTCTAGATCTTGCTAACTCGCTATTTTGTCAGCAGTGAAAGTGTGGAGTCCTAACCACTGGACCGCCAGGGAATTCTTGGTAATTCTCCATCCTTAGCTATGCCAGCTTGTTGTTTCTTATGGGTTCCATTTAAATGTGGGAAACAGACTGCCCTGCCTTTCCCTGTCATTTCCCAGAAGCCCAGTTTCTTCCCATGGGAATAGCAGATTTTATGAAATCAACACCCAGGAATGGCTGTCTTCTCCATAGCAGATTCAGATCTTCAGTTGTCTGCTATAAACTTGCCAAGGTGTTTCACAAGTTGACTCTAGGGTTCCATGAAGAAAAATAACCTAATAGCAATTGTGTTTGGATTGCTGAAGGGTGTGCCTCGCTGGCTGTATTGATATTGTCACTGGGAAGAAAGAAGTCACCCTCTGTTCCTCCAGTTTATCATTAGTAAAAGATTAAAATATGAAAGAGGAAACATGTGGCATTTGTTATATTCATATGCTATAAGCATGTAGGTCTATCAAAAACATGGCTCTCCATTTGTAAACTGAAAACATCATTGAGAAGATTGAATTCATATGTTGTTCCCGTCTTGTTTACCACCATAAGTCTCTGAGTCCCTTGCAGCAGTGATAAAAGATAATATAGTTTCCCAAGTCCATTAGGGAAGAATGGAGCATAATGGAGTTACTGATAAAAATGGAAGTGTATGGCTGCCAGACAGGAATCTCCATGAGCTGAAGTCATTAGTAATTTAGCATGTGTAATGGATATGAAGCCTTTGGGAATGACTGGAAAATCTCGGCAAGATAATCCTGTAGATGTTGACATTAAAGTAAATTTTTTGGAAGTTAATTCCAATATATTCTATTAATATAAAATTATAGACAGTTTTTTCATTCCTACATGTTAATTCCTGGATATGCATGTAATGGAAAAGACCAATCATTCCAATAATATTGAAATGTCTCTCATTTCTCAAGAATATTTCAAGGAACTAGTTAAATTACTGGAATAAAGTAATGCTGCCCTATAACTTCGCTACCAGTAGAACAAATAATTTGAGTGGACAAAATTGGTCATATTAAAATATGACTTGGTTCATTGGTGCCCTGGTGTTCTATGCAGTACAGAATTTGCAATTACAACAGGATCATAGGATGGCTGGCATGATTATTTGAGAGATTAAAGCCCAGCCAGTAAAAAGATTTGCTAAGGTCAGTCATCATTAGTGCAGTACTTAATTACTATTAAAAGTTTCACTTTTTAAATTCACAAAACTATTTTTATGTTGCATCTAATCTCACATTACTTCCTTTCCCATCTCTGAGCCTCCTGAGTTTTTAAATCAAGCTGTGCGTCAGTGGATATTGCTGGCATTCCTTCTTCGTCTGTTTTCTTTGCTTATATTCATTTCTTCTTCTCGATCATTAGAAATTTATCGTTTCAAAACAAACATCTGGAGAGCTCCCTGGCATCTCAGTGGTTAGGACCTGGTGCTTTTGTTGCAGAGGGTTCATCCGTGGTCCAGGAACTAAGATCCCACAAGCTGCATGGCATAACCATAAATGAATGAATGAACAATTAAAAGAAACCAAACACCTGAGGTTGAGGGAAACCTAGGAACGAAAATATTGAAAATTTTTCATGAGACAAATTCAGAGTATACATTTAGCCTCAGAGTTAAAATTCAGAGCGAATGTAAGGCATCTGAATGATGGGAGGAGATTACCCTTCCCTGAACCCCAACTGTGTGCTGGATTCACAGGTGACAGGAGAACCTCCCAGAGCCATCACTTAAAAGACGAGTTTTCTAAAGTTAATGTACAAAATGGCTAGGCTTGTTAAAATCTGACCACTTTGAACGTAATGACTCCTCCTCTTGTTTTAGATTCGAGATGGTCCTTTGCATCAGGACCCTGTTCTTGGGAAATTCTGCACCACTCTCTCTGCACCCCCACTCCAGACCACGGGTCCCTTTGCCAGGATTCATTTCCATTCCGACAACCAGATTAATGACCAAGGGTTTCTTATCACCTACTTAACATCACCTTGTAAGTACCTTGATAACTGGGAGCTTAATATCAACTTGAAGAACAGCTCTATGCTCATAGCTGTTCTGCATTTTACTTTGAGGCTGAGGATGACTTACTCATACTGATTATGTGTATTTATAAATATTTCTTTCATTGCTGCAAATTTCTTTGTTTTCCCAGTGTTCTATTATTAATGCTATAATACTCCTTAGCCCCTAAATTCTGGGATCCACATTATGGTAAATATGTGTGAGGCCCCTAAAATTAAATAATTCATACATTAGTTCCTTAGCTGTTATTGGGTGTGTTTTGGGGAGAAAAAAAAGGGAAATGCAGTCTCTCTTGAGATATGTCAGATTTATAGCTATTTTACCTTTAACTTGCCTTGATACCTTAAAGCAAACCAACAAAAAAAAAAAACAGTGAAATGCTCCATCATTTTATTTTTTATTTTAAGTCTGTAGAGGATTTTGTTCTTCACATACATCATTGTGCCCTGATGAGAATTTACAAGAGAAACACCTTTTAAGTCTCAATATCAGGAAAAATAACAAGAAACATCTTTTCACTAGTCTTCTTTCCTCATTTATTTTGGCTTCAGGCTGAATCTGCTGCTGACTTTCTGTAATTTCTGTAGCCCATACCTGTTTTCTGTGCATACCAACTTCCCCCCCTCACCCCACCACCGACCATATCTTGCTATTCTATATTCATTATTCCTTTAATCTGTTTCATTTTTCTAGTTATATATTTCATTTTGTTACATGTGTTTTATAAACTGCCTCAAATCTCTTTGGCATGCAGGAAAGCATAAATGCATTTGAAAAGCAATTTATCTAAGAGAATGTCAGATTGAAAGTTAGATCACACATTTCTATAGCCATTTCTTTAGGCTGTCCCAAAAGTACATGTCAAGCTGAAAAATCTTGTAATGAAAAGTGAAAGTCTGTTCAGGGTGAATAGAGTGGGTGTATGATGGTATGTATGTGTGTATAATTTTAAAAAATTGTGTCTCATGCCTGGGAGCTGGAGGAATGTCTGTCTGCGTGACCTTTCCCTTCTCTTCTGTGCTGTCTTTAGCGGACCTACAATGTGGAGGGAACTACACAGACCCAGAGGGTCTTCTCTTTGCCGACTTGTCTGGACCTTTCATGCAGGACAGACAATGCATCTACACCATAAAGCAGCCCCCGGGAGAGCAAATACAGGTCAACTTCACCGTCGTGGAGCTGGAAGGCCAAAGTGGCTGTTCTCATAGTTACATTGAGGTAACCTTTGCTACTGAGTGACCCTTAGATAATGTCTGTCAACATTTTTTTATATTCTATAGAGCCGAGGTCTTCAAATGGTTGTTGGGTCTACAGCGCCCAGATCACCTGGATGATCTGGATGTTAAGTAGTACAATCCTGTGTCTTGTCCCAGGCTTCCTGAATCAGAACCTCTAGGGAATCAGCTCAGCTATCTGTGCTTTAACAGATTCCCCTGCCCCCTAACCCAGCCAGCTGATTTTGTTGCAGGCTAAGGTCTAACACCTGTTCTAGAGAATATGAAAGAATTTGCCAAAAATAGATCTACAGATGGTGAAACGGGAGATGGGTAATACAATAGCCAAGGACAAAAATGAAAACTGAGACTAGAAATTCATAGTAGTGCTAAATTACAAGCTATTAAGTGTTAGTCACTCAGTCATGTCTGACACTTTGTGACCCCATGGACTATAGCCCAGCAGGCTTCTCTGTCCATGGAATTCTCCAGATAAGAATACTGGAGTGGGTAGCCATTCCCTTCTCTAAGGGATTTTCCTGAACCAGGGATCAAACCTGGGTTTCCTGCATTGCAGGCAGATTCTCTACTGTCTGAGCCACCGGGGAAGCCCGCAAGCTACTAGACTGAGCCCTAATAACTAGGGTGAATGAAAATGAGTAAAACTAATAGCATTTACTAATAGGATACAGAATTCAGAGACTGTACAGGGCAGTTTTATATGGGAGGGAACTCACCCCAAAAAGGTAAAAGGATTTGCCTGGGTGAACTAGATAGTCAGTGGCAGAGAGTTAACTTAAAACATTGAGTAATCTTTGTTTTAGAGTTTAGAGATTCTTTTTCTTTATCAGTTCTGCTTGCCCTCCTACTGAAAACTTTAACTCTGATTTAAATGTGTGTAATGGATGTAATAAGAAGACTATCTGAGACAAAAAGGCAGCTTTTGTTTGCCTCATCTGGTATTTCACTTACTTAACTACTGGTCAAGCCACAAATTAGAGTGTTGAGTAAGAGAAACAAAATACTTTTTGTTGGGTACAATCATTTTCAATAAACTTAGGGAGGCATTGACCATTATGTTTGCCCACGTAAGTTAGACCAATTCATTTTTCCAGGAAAAACCCAAGTAACCTCTTACCGTCTTCCTTCCTCCACATGTAGAGAGAGGAAGCATAGAATTCTAGCGTAAGATCTGGACTTAACTCAATAATGAACAAGTACATTGACAATGAAACCACAATAATATATTTTAAATCTAGAAGTTTTAAACTCAGATGGTAAATGTGTATATTCAGTCAATTTATGTTTTCTAAAGTCCCTCATAAAGTACATCAGAGTTTTTCATTATGAAGCAATTTTAGACATTGTTATATAAATAAAAACTAAATTTCCAACATCTTTTTTTTAAATTGAAGAATAGTAAAAATAGTTCACACTTAGAGAGTACTTACTGTGCTACACGCCCTTACTCCCTGGGGGAAGCTTTCTGCAACTGTGATTATCTTCCCATTTGTGGGCCACCTACCTGGTGTTATGGGTCTTGACTATATTGCATCTCTGCCATTCCTGTCTGTCTCATTATGGTTCTTTATTTACATATTTAGTTGGGAATCTCTTCTGCTAGTCTTCAGGTTGTTCTCATTGATAGCTGCTCTGTAAATAGTTGTAAATTTGGTGTCCCCATCAGACGAACTGAGCTCTGGGCCTTTCTATTCCACCATCTCCACCCAACACTCTAAGTTCTTATTTTAGTTCAGTCCTGTGATGACTGTATACTGAAACTGGTAGTCACTCAGTTGTGTCCAACTCTTAGCCTGCCAATCTCCTCTATCCATGGAATTCTCCAGGTAAGAATAGTGGAGTGGGTAGCCATTCCCTTTTCCAGGTGGACTGAATCCAGGTCTCCTGCATTGCAGGCAGATTCTTTACCATCTGAGCCACTAGTGAAGCCTTGGACAATTCTTTATCTACATAGTTGAGTTCCTACTTTTGTAAGATGCCCTACCTTTCCTCCTATACTTTATAAGGATAAATCAAGGAAATAAATAAAAAAAGAAGCTTGAAGAATTGAAAACATTACAAATGCAAGTCTTTCTCAGGTCAAATTTCTGACTCCTGCCTTGAACGCATTAGTTCAGAGACATCGGATGAAACCCTTTTATATTTGGCCACTGAAGTATCAACATTCTAATGTGCACTAAT
This sequence comes from Cephalophus harveyi, assembly GCA_006410635.1. NCBI lineage: Eukaryota > Metazoa > Chordata > Mammalia > Artiodactyla > Bovidae > Cephalophus > Cephalophus harveyi. The sequence continues at coordinate 116,327 of SJYT01059810.1, forward strand.
AACCACAGAGTCTTCATCAAATGTCCCTCAGGGTTGTTGATGGAAAAAATAAAAGAACTTTGTTATCAGAAGGAGAGGTCATATACAGTGATTTGAATAATTGAATAGACTTTTCTATATAACCTTGACTGTCCTATAGAAATACAGCCAATTGATTTATAGAACTTTAGCACCAGCAGGGTCTCAGAAGTCATTTAATAAAAATACTTAATTCTATAAATGAGAAAATTGAGATCACAAAGGTCAAATTCTGGTTATTGTTGGAACAGGATTTATCTGTACCTACATGTAGTAGTCTAGATAGATGTATATTGACTTAGATCAAAGTTCTGACCTCTAATCATATCTATCTACTGGGAAAATTTGTGAACTAAGCCCTTTTAGGAAAAGTATATCCAACACTTTTCATATGCTTTAGACAGTGGGTAAAGTGATACTGGAACCAAATTCAAATGACATTATTATGACTCAATATATCATTCTGCTAAATGCTGGTTTTGGTTTTAAAAAGTGTACCTCAAAATGACATGTTTAATCAGAGGAATAAACAAAGAAGTGTAGTAGTTAAGATACATTGCTGGTTTGGAGGAAGGATGATTTTGCCATTTATTAACTCTATTTGTGAGAGAGAGAAGGACCCCCTACCCAACATTTTAGAAAGGATGAAGAACAGAAAGGTAATTCTAGATAGGTGTGGGAGAATGGTCATAGGAAGTCTTTTCTTGAGTGGAAATAGATGCTGGGAAAGATTGAAGGCAGGAGAAGAAGGGGACAACAGAGGATGAGATGGTTGGATGGCATCACTGACTCAATGGATATAAGTTTGAGTAAACTCCGGGAGTTGGTGATGGACATAGAGGCCTAACGGGCTGCAGTTCATGGGGTTGCAAAGAATCAGACACGACTGAGTGACTGAACTGAACTAAACTGAGATGTATTTCTAAGAATCCCAAATCTTCTCATTTTGTAATTCCAGATGTCTTGTTGCCGTGTGAATATGTCCTTTAAATGTAGATTAAAATGTCAATCTCTAGTATGTCTCTTTCACATGTAGTGTGGTTTGGAAAGACTTTGTGTTCAGTAAGAAAGCTCCATAAACTTTTATTTGAGAATAAAATTTAACTGCAAAGGATCATAAATGTGGTATTGCCGCATTCAGAGTAGCATATCTTTCTTCTTTTTAAAACAAGAAACACACATATATATTTTAATTCTTGGACTTATATCACTCTCTCAGCTAAAGTTTCCACTTCTAAAAATGTATATTACCCATGGGTAATGTGATGTGGATCGTAACAAAAGAATAAGTACAGCAAGAATAGGTCAACTGTTAGTCTGCCTGTTTTGTTAAGAGAGCTTTTAAATTGTAGAGACTAGTTCAACAAATGTGACAGAACTATCTTTCCAGAATAAAAAGGAGCACCTAATTAATATTCCATAAGTAATGTAAGTCATCAGAACTCTGAGTGAAGGACACATAAGGTAGTAATGAAAGTTTAATTTTAATCCCAGAGAATGCAAGTACTAGGCTGAATAATAATCTCAGAAGCTTGTGTGATGCTGCCGGCAGGGCTTGAAATGGGGTATGGAAGGAAATAAATACAACTGTTCACCTTACTAGATCTCCTTGACCCATCCCACATCATCTGTCCCCTCCCACCAAGACAGGAAAGGGAAGGGGGAACAGAGGAGCCTTCTGGGGAAACAGGAAGCTTCTGGGGAAGCTGTTCCTTCTTAGAAGAAGAAAGAAAAACAGAAACAAACTATGATTAATAAGACAGGGAGAAGTAAGTAACACTAAATTTGGCTTCTGAAATCTAGGGCATGTGTACCCATTCTGCAAGTCTCACTGGTTGACAGATTAATCATATTTTAGACCTCTTGCCAATCCCAGCAAATCACAATGCAGAAATTGTACATCTCTGTATAATGAGATGCAAGTAGAAATAACTGTTAAAAGATTTAAATGTCTGACTTCTTGAAAAGCTATAAATACTCTCCTGAGTAATTACTGGGTTAAGGAAGGAAATAGAAAGTGAAATGAAAGACAACGTAGAAAGTAAAAAGAAAGTGCTACATATCAAAACAAGGTAAAATCTTTAAGATTTTAAAGAAATAATAAGATTAATGGGGAAGAGGGAAAGCACAGTCAGCTGGAACACTGAAGACCAGTCTTCCCTCTGAACCTCTCATCACCTCCTACCTCCCTCCTTCCTCTCCTCCACTCCCACTGCTCCTGGCTGGGCCCTGGACAGATCTCCCCACTCCCCACAGGTCTTGGGATGACTTCAGATTCACAAAGGACCTCTTTCTTCTCTTTGTCAGGCAGCAGAGCTGTTCAACTCCAGCCTCAGAATTGGGTGAGGGAGGTCCGTGGCTTCCCGTCTGCCTCAGTTCACTGAGTATCCTCAAAGGGATGTGTTGGTCAGAGCCTCATGACTGTGATGATTCACAGAAAAGTCCTTAAGGACATAAACCCAAATGGCAAAGAAAGAGTAAGACCTCTGACAAATGAAGCTGGAATGCGGCTGCAGCAAGCAGATACACCAGAGTAGCACCGTTTTCTAGTGAAGCACAGATTGAAATCAGTTTTAGTTCAATGATGTCCAGTAACTTGCATTCTTAGCATATTGGATTTGGAGTTTGGGCAGAGACTAGAAACATTTGGCTGGTTTCTTAGCACTTTTGTTGTCAGCACAGTTTTTCCAAAATTGCTTTGTCATCCTGATGCTTTTTAATGAAGTGATAAAATATGCTATTGTTCAGGTGAAAACAGTTCTACCCATTGGCATGATGGGAGCCAGGGAATAGACTGAGATGGTAGAACCACCTAGGTTTGGAGATTCAAGGGATTGTATGGCATAAATCCTTCCTGTGTGTAGAGGAGTTGTGTGCTTGTGTGGAGATCACAAACCCCATGGAACTGGTGAGATGGAGAGCAGTGAGTGAGAAGAGGAGCTATGGAAATCAGGATCATCAAGAAAACTCCAGGGGCTTTCCTGGTGACTCAGTGGTAAAGAATTCTCCTGCCAATGAAGGAGATGTGGGTTAGATCCCTGATTCAGAAATATCCCACATGCCACAGAGCAATAAGCCAATGAGCCACAACTATTGAGCCTGTGCTCTGCTGCTGCTAAATCGCTTCAGTCGTGTCCAACTCTTGCAACCCCATAGATGGCAGCCCAATAGGCTCCCCTGTCCCTGGGATTCTCCAGGCAAGAACACTGGAGTGGGTTGCCATTTCCTTTTCCAATACATGAAAGTGAAAAGTGAAAGTGAAGTCGCTTAGTCCTGTCCGACTCTTTGCAACTCATGGACTGCAGCCTACCAGGCTCCTCGGTCCATGGGATTCTCCAGGCAAGAGTACTGGAGTGGGGTGCCATTGCCTTCTCCGGAGCCTGTGCTCTAGAGCCTGGGAACCACAACTAGTGAGCCCACGTGTCCTAGAGCCTGTGCTCCACAACAAGAAAAGCCACTTCCATGAGAAGCCTGTCCACTGCAACTAGAGAGTAGCCCCTGCTTGCAACAACTAGAGAAAGCCCAGATGCATCAACAAAGACCCAGCACAGTCAATAATAAGAAAGGAAGAAAGGAAGAGAAAGAAAAAGAAAGAAAGCTCCAAACTATTGGAGCACATCAAGAGGATGGCCAACGCTCTCTGATATAAATGGAACAATATTGCATGGAAACATGAGAAAGGACTTTGACTCTCTGTTTCACTAAAGGCAAGATATTTAACATCAGTTAAACTCAGCTTCTTCATCCATAATAGGAACAGTAATACTACTCTTTATAGAATAATTAGAAGAGCTCATTCACTCACTTATCTATTCATTCTCTGTATGGTTAATCAAACAACGTTCATCCCAGGTTCTGTGTTGGGGTGTATAAAACATAGAGATATTAAACACGCAAGCATACAATTATATACTTTCAAGGTGGGAAAAGTATCATGAAGGAAAGAAATATGTGAGTGAAAATAACAGGACTGATGCCTTTAGTTGAATGTTAGAGGTAGCTTCCCTAAGGATGTCACATTTTGAGTCTGAAGATGAGAAGGGATTAGAAATGCAAAGATCCAGGAGAAGGAGGAACTGAGAAAAAAAAACATGACAAATATGAAGAATTGAAAATAGACTATGTGGCTAGAATCAACAGAGGCGATGTAGAGAGAAACAGGAGTTACACAGGAACTAAGTTTTGTAGGGCTTTGTACATGGGTGTAAATGTACTGAGCTTTGCTCAGTGAAAAGGGAAACTATCAGAATGTTCTTAGCACAGTGTCTGGCATACCAGGAAATGAAAGTTAATGTGACAGTGATTCCAGTGATGACAATGGGAGGAGGAGGAGAGCAGGTGGCAGCATCTGACATACTGGAGTTTGCGATCATGTAGGAACACACTTCTAGGTAAAACTAGACATGTATTCCATGTTTTAGAAAAGCAGATTAAAGAAACAAAGGACAAATTTACTTTATTGGTAGAAATATTAAAAACAATACTATTTCAAGAGGCATAAAAAGCTTTAAAAATTTAACTATGAAATCACAAAACATAATAATGGTGAAAGATAATAACCTAAGAAAACAATTTTTAGTTCTTGTGGCTTCTGTCATCTCTTACCCCTCACCCTTTAATCTATCATTTGGAAGGGTGTCCCATTCCCCTCCAGATGAACGAAGGCTGGTCTCCAGGATCAAGTCTTTATTTAGTTGAGGGGCATTTCAGCTTGAGGCTCATGTCACTAGAAGCCACATGTTAAATGGTACTGTATAGTAAGGTTAGTAAGGCTCTGATTTTAGCTGTCTCAGTTGGACCAAGCCTAAGTGCCAGCATATTTGGTTTATTTTGAATTAGGATGTGATACTTAACCATATTTTAAAAATCATTTTATCTGGACACAAATCTGGACACATAGCAGATACAAACAAATGAGCACATATATTAAGACCTTGCGTTGGGATCTGATCCATTATAGATGTTAAAGCTTACTTGTTACTGGGCTCCAGACACACCTACAATTTCATATAAACTGTATTTTTAAGTCTAATTAGTTTTAGCTCTTTCTACAGGACATGGTCTTTTTTTTTTTTAATTGACTTTTTCTGGAGCATGGTTGCTTTACAATGTTTTAGTTTCTGCTGTACAGCAAAGCAAATCAGCTCTCTATATACATACATCCCCTCATTTTTGGATTTCCTTCCTATTTAGGTCACTAAGACACAGTTTCTTTTTATGAATTAATTTTTTTAAATTAAAAAACACACTTTTGTATGAGTAGTTTGTGATCAGGAACTAGATCCATCTGCTGAAGGTAAAAATCAGAAGCCATTTGGGCTGTCCTGTAGGGTTAAATCATAGGTCACAGGTTACAAATTCGATCTCTGAGCCTGAAAAAAATCAATGTTTGCTGAATAAATAGCACAATCAATGAAAAATCTGGGCTTCATCCACAGTAAAATTTGAAATGGTCCTTCTCATTTCTTTGCAAATGTGACCTACAGTAAAGAATGGACTTGGTGTGGTGATGCCTCTGCAAGTGACCATGGCATGACTTCAGCTGGCTTTTATTTTTGAAGGATAATTGCTTAACAGTGTTGTGGTAGTCTCTGCTATACACCAATATGAATCAGTCATAATTATATATATATATATATATATGTACATTCCTTCCCTCTTGAGTCTCCCTCTTCTGTCCCATTCCACCCAGCTGACTTCTTAAGAAAAAATAAAGCTATTTTTTTGGTTCAAACCAGGCTCAAATATGAGTCATCTTTCTCTAGTTTAGATTTCAATAATGAAAAGTCAACAACAATAAAATCAGAAACAATAATGGAAAATTTCTGTGGCTTACAACGGCTTATGCTTATTCTCCACACATGTTAACATGCCAGTGTGGGGTCAGGGGCAGCTCTGCTGGTCTGGTCCCCTGTTCCATCTGTCCCTGGGACCCCAGCCCTTAGTCTTGTGGGAGCAGAAAAGAAAAGGTGGTTGAATCACGTAGCGACTCCCAAAGCTTGTTCTTGGAAACAGGCACATCACTTCTGCTCACATTCATTTGGGCAAAGCAAGCCCCGTGGCCAAGCCCAGAGTCAAGGACAAGGACAAGTCAAGGCCGTTTAATAATGGCCATAGGGAAGCAGCGCAAGTCACAAGGCAATGAGCTTGTGAGATCTTCAGTCTCTTTCTGGAGGGATGTGAGTAATTAGAAAAATAACGCATTCTGTCCCCTTGCACAAGCACAAAGGAGAGAGATTTTTGTGATATTGTGCAAATTCACACGTCCTCTGATACTGAATGCAGGATGTGCATTTAGTATCACTCTAGAGCATTCAGGGTTGTGGTTATATTATCGCCATGCCTAGGATCCAGGGAGAATACAGACTTTCAGAATTAATACGGTTTCATTTCCACAGAGAGTGAGAGAAACATAGCCAAAATCAATTGTACCTTCTAGGTTTAAAGCCCTTGAGCCCTATAAGTTCCTCTGAAAACATTTGGACTGCAACTGCCTTTCTAATGAAAAATCTGGGCTTCATCCACAGTAAAATTTGAAATGGTCCTTCTCATTTCTTTGCAAATGTGACCTACAGTAAAGAATGGACTTGGTGTGGTGATGCCTCTGCAAGTGACCATGGCATGACTTCAGCTGGCTTTTATTTTTGAAGGATAATTGCTTAACAGTGTTGTGGTAGTCTCTGCTATACACCAATATGAATCAGTCATAATTATATATATATATATATATATGTACATTCCTTCCCTCTTGAGTCTCCCTCTTCTGTCCCATTCCACCCAGCTGACTTCTTAAGAAAAAATAAAGCTATTTTTTTGGTTCAAACCAGGCTCAAATATGAGTCATCTTTCTCTAGTTTAGATTTCAATAATGAAAAGTCAACAACAATAAAATCAGAAACAATAATGGAAAATTTCTGTGGCTTACAACGGCTTATGCTTATTCTCCACACATGTTAACATGCCAGTGTGGGGTCAGGGGCAGCTCTGCTGGTCTGGTCCCCTGTTCCATCTGTCCCTGGGACCCCAGCCCTTAGTCTTGTGGGAGCAGAAAAGAAAAGGTGGTTGAATCACGTAGCGACTCCCAAAGCTTGTTCTTGGAAACAGGCACATCACTTCTGCTCACATTTATTTGGGCAAAGCAAGCCCCGTGGCCAAGCCCAGAGTCAAGGACAAGGACAAGTCAAGGCCGTTTAATAATGGCCATAGGGAAGCAGCGCAAGTCACAAGGCAATGAGCTTGTGAGATCTTCAGTCTCTTTCTGGAGGGATGTGAGTAATTAGAAAAATAACGCATTCTGTCCCCTTGCACAAGCACAAAGGAGAGAGATTTTTGTGATGTTGTGCAAATTCACACGTCCTCTGATACTGAATGCAGGATGTGCATTTAGTATCACTCTAGAGCATTCAGGGTTGTGGTTATATTATCGCCATGCCTAGGATCCAGGGAGAATACAGACTTTCAGAATTAATACGGTTTCATTTCCACAGAGAGTGAGAGAAACATAGCCAAAATCAATTGTACCTTCTAGGTTTAAAGCCCTTGAGCCCTATAAGTTCCTCTGAAAACATTTGGACTGCAACTGCCTTTCTCCTTGCTGAAGTCCTTGAATTTCATTAGTGAGGCCCAGGGGAATGGCCCACTTTAGCTAGCTCTGCTGCTATTTGGCTGTTTTTCTTCCGCCTTGTCATCTTCTAATGGGCAAAAGAGAAGAGAGAGACATTCGCTGCAGTCTTAGCAGAAGCGAATGGCACCCTGGAGGATTCCGGAACAGGAAGCTCTCTTACTCTGTGTTCATGCTTTCTGGTTTCTAGGCACTGTAGTATGTCTCTAACAAAAACTGAACCATCATACCACGCCTTAAAATTAATGAACCAGCAAGCGTCCATCAGATACCTATTAGCAGAGTTTCGTGTTAGAAGACGAAGGTGATACAGGAATTTTCTCTTCCCTAAGAGATCTACTGTTTGGTTGGAGACCTATGTAACATAAATTAATGGCAGTATGTGAAATTTATGTTACAGCTCACAGAAAGGAACTGGTTTGGGATGAGTCAGTGGAAAGTCATGCAATTTCCAACATCTGTGTAAGACTTTATCATATGGCTGTATCATGATTTATTTAATCTCCCTCCTGTTATTAGACATTTGGAATATTTTCAATTCTTATGTTTATAGAGCATATTGATGTGGAACCTTGTGTGTCTTTGCCTGAATCTTAAATGATTTCCTTATGACAGAGTGTTAGAAGTGAAGTTACTGGGTCCAAAACTATGAACATTTCCAAGACTCTTGATACATTTGTCTAGTTACTTTCCAGAAATTTATACTCCCACCAGCTCAGGATGGGAGTAACATGTTACCATATCTCCACCAGCTTTGGCTATCGTGCTTGTAAGCTCTTCCCTTTACTGTCCATTCCCCTTGACCTGGATATTCTTTCAGTTTTCAGTTTAAAAGTTATTTCTGCTGAGATATTCTCTAATTTTCTGTGGGAGTTCAGAGTATTTGGTTAAGTCAGTGGTTCTCTACACTTCAAGACCTTCCAGTGTGACTCTTAGACTATTCTGAAATGAAATTCATAGATGATATCAGTTCACATTGTATACATACATTATGTAAATCAATCTGTAAGTGTAAGATTTAGGAGAAATAAAGCAAAGTAAAAGAAATTATGTCAGTGTGTTAAAAGCCTGGGCAAGCTGCACTTGAAGACAGAATGAAGTCATAAATTGTTTGCTCCCTGAACCATATGAATGCTACACTAAAAATGCAAGCTGACATGGCCATGTGGGTTGGAGATGAATTTTCTGAAATGGTGACCAATTTTTGACAGATTTCCAGGAATAAAAAATAACTTCTTTTGATTTACATTCTACTTGTAATCCTGGAAAATCTGGTACGTATTAGAACTGAGCAGAAGTATTTTGCATCTGGTATATAAAACAGTGGAGAAGGCAATAACACCCCACTCCAGTACTCTCGCCTGGAAAATCCCATGGACGGAGGAACCCGGTAGGCTGCAGTCCATGGGGTCGCAAAGAGTCGGACACGACTGAGCAACTTCACTTTCACTTTTCACTGTCATGCATTGGAGAAGGAAATGGCACCCCACTCCAGTGTTCTTGCCTGGAAAATCCCAGGGATGAGGGAGCCTGGTGGGCTGCCGTCTATGGGGTTGCACAGAGTCGGACACGACTGAAGCGACTTAGCAGCAGCAGCAGCAGCATCTAAAACAGAGGTAGATTTTGCATTTGTAATTGTCACTGCGATGAAGGACACACAGTACACAGGGGAACCCTGGTTGTGTGTGACTGTCTCTCACATTTCAGGGTGTTTCATGTCTCCAGTCCCCAGCCACTAAATGTCAATAGCACCCCAACCACCTTCATGCTAGTAATTAAAACAAAGCCAAAAACTGCCTTCACAGATTTCCAGAATGTTTAATTGAGGTACCTATGGAGAACCATTGTGTTAAGCAATATCAGCACACTCTGCATTCTCAAACATGACAGTCATACTTTTGGGGGGAAAAAATGCTCTTGCTTGTTGTGCACTTCTGTGAGTGGTGACTCTTTCACAGAGACATCACAGGCACAGCTGCTGGTGTTTGTTGATACCTTGATAATGTTAGCTGTGGGGATGGAGCTGTTTGGACAGCTAGCTCTTCCAAAAGAATTCTGTAGAACAAAAGTAGTGATGTATATTCATAGAAGAATTCCTGATTTGAGTGAGAAACTTCTGAAAGGTCAAGAATAGCAGCAGTTATTCTTTAGTCCACTTTTTCTAGTACTAGGCATTTTGCTAAGGAATTCACGTGTTGGTTTCATCTATTTGATCCAGCTCCTTGAGTTTGGCTTAGATTTAGTAACTTGTTCGAAGTTATTAAGTGTGGAGGTTTGTCAGCGACAGAGGTGGGAATTGAATCCAGTTCATGACTCCATAGACCAGATTCATGGCCACCACACTATAAGATACTGACTTGTTGATTTAAAATAGGTGGTCTTTATTATATGAAGGACATTTCTTTTTGCTCCTGACTTTCTAAGAGTTTTGCTTCTAATAAATAGAAATGCTGACACTTTTTGCCATCTATAGACATAAAATAGTTCAGCTTATTGGATCTATTGGCAAGTTTAATTTATAATTTCTAATAGTCCTTGCATCACACTTATCCTCATGTTTGTTTTGATACATAAGCCTACAAAGAGTGAATTCACTTTTCTTGATCTGTGTTTAGGATTTTTGTATCTATATTAATAGATGAGATCTACTCATAGTTTTCCTTTGTATTATCTGTGTTGGGCTTTGGTGAGATGATTCTGAGAATAATTATTTGGGAATTGTTCCATGCTTGAGGGTTCTTTAGAACAAATTATGTATGGGAATTGTCTTTTCTTTTAATGCCTAATTTAATTTACTAGGTAGAGCATCTTCTAGAAGGTATTTTTTGGGGAAACTAATTATTTGTAATATTTTCAGTTTTATCCATGACTTATTATCTACTCAGATTTTATTTTTCTCCTTCTTGAGATAATTTTAGTAATTTAGATTTTTCTGGGGATAAACATTTCAAACATTCAACTATATTAACATAGTGTTGTACCTAAAATTATTATACAACTTTTTCAGAATCTGTGTATTTGTATCACCTTTGTCATTTTAAATTTTTTGTATTTGTGCTCATTTTCTTTTTTTATTCTTTGTTGATTAGATTTGTTGATTAGGATTACAGATCAATTTTATTTTTCTCTTTAGGTTCGAGATGATCAAACCTTACTTGGAAAAGTCTGTGGCAATGAAACCCTCTCTCACATTAAATCCATTACTAACAGTATCTGGATCAGGCTTAAAATGGATGCTTCTGTTGTCAGAGCTAGTTTCAGTGCTGTTTATCAAGTGGGTAAGAAAATTTAATTTTTAAATGTCTCATTTGCATGATTGTAACATTTTCATTTCTTGAAATATTTTAGTCATTCTGTGTCCTCGAGTGGTAAGTGGTAAGTGGTAAATTCTAATAGTAAGGTCACATTGCATTATATCTTTATGCAGAGTGAAACTCTGCAATAAAATAGAGGGCAGCAGTCTTTTATCTCTGGACAAATACTACTGTTGTTTTCATACTCACAGCTTGTGGAGGAGAATTAACTGGAGAAGGGATCATTCGCTCGCCCTTTTACCCTAATGTGTATCCAAGAGAACGAATCTGCGTGTGGACCATCCGCCAACCCCAAAGTCAAGTGGTTCTTCTCAACTTCACTGCCTTTGACATGGGAGGTTCTGCCCATTGTGATACAGATTATATCGAGGTGAGAGTAAAACATTTTTGAATATCTGCATTTGATGAGATGTTATTAAAAATATTATGTCATGTTATTCTCACTCAGTTACATGAAACAAAACTAGTTTATAGATGCAAAATCCTCAACAAAAAGTGATGGACAAGGAGGCCTGGCGTGTTGCGATTCATGGGGTCGCAAAGAGTTGGACATGACTGAGCAACTGAACTGAACTGAACTGAAAATCTATACTCTTGAAAACCACAAAGGAAGGAAATTAAAGACCTCAATAAATAGAAAGACATCTCAAATTAATGGATTACAAGAACTAATGTTGTTAAAATGACAATACTACTTAAATTTATCTAAAGATTCAATTCAGTCTCTACTGAAATCCCAGTGGGAATTTTCACAGAAACTCATAAGTTGATTGTAAAATTCTTATAGAAATGCAAAGGAACCAGAATAACCAGAAGAATTCTTGAAAAAGAGCAACATTGGAGGAGTCATAATTATGACTTTAAAACTTAGAACAGCGCTATAATAATCAAGTAAGGGTATTACATGTATTATTCAAGTAAGAATAAAAATATGGAACAATGGAACAGAACAGAAAATCCAGAAATAAATTGCTATATCTTTATGATCAATTGATTTTTGAAAAGAGCACCAAGACTTTCAATGAGAAGAAATGTTTTTTTCAAGTAGTGTTGAATATGCACAAATGAAATTAGGAAACTGGACCATTTCCTTACACCATACAAAAAAATTAACTCAAAATGGATCACTGACCTAGATTTGGGAGCTAAAATCATGAAACTCTTGAAGAAAACAAGGAGTCAGTGTTTATGATTTGGGGTTAGGCAAAGCCTTCTTGTATCTCACACAAAAAATACAACAAAAGAAAAACTGAAAAATTTGAACTTCATTGAAATTAAAAATAAATAATCTAATTTTTAAATGGGCAAAGAATATGAATTTATATATTTATTTAAAGAAGATATACAAAAGATACTCAACATCAGTAATCAATTGAAGAAAACAAGGAGTCAGTGTTTATGATTTGGGGTTAGGCAAAGCCTTCTTGTATCTCACACAAAAAATACAACAAAAGAAAAACTGAAAAATTTGAACTTCATTGAAATTAAAAATAAATAATCTAATTTTTAAATGGGCAAAGAATATGAATTTATATATTTATTTAAAGAAGATATACAAAAGATACTCAACATCAGTAATCATCAGGGAAATACAAATCAAACCACAATGAGATGCTGCTTCTTAACCACTAGGATGACTATAATCAAGAAGTCAGATAATAACAAGTGTTGAAACTGGAACCCTTTTACAATTTCCCACCACTGGTGAGCATTTAAATGGTATGGCTGTCATGGAAAACAATTGACAGTTCCTCAAAAAGTTAAGGAGAAGGCAATGGCACCCCACTCCAGTACTCTTGCCTGGAAAATCCCATGGATGGAGGAGCCTGGTAGGCTGCAGTCCATATGGGTCGCTAAGAGTTGGGCACTACTGAGCAACTTCACTTTCACTTTTCACTTTCATGCATTGGAGAAGGAAATGGCAACCCACTCCAGTATTCTTGCCTGGAGAATCCCAGGGACAGGGGAACTTAGTAGGTTGCCATCTATGGAGTCACACAGAGTCGGACACAACTGAAGCGACTTAGCAGCAGCAGCAAAAAGTTAAACATAGAGTTATCATTTGATCCAGCAATTCCACTTCTAGGTATACATTGAAGGAAAATGAAATATACATTCACACAAAAGTTGTACCTGAATGACTACAGTCATTATTCACAGTAGCCAGAAAGTAGAAACAACCTAAATGTCCATCAATTGATATGTGGATTAATAAAATGTGATATATCCATGCAATGGAATATTATATGGTATTAAAAAATGCAGTAATGATACACACTACAACATGGATGAACTTTGAAAACACTATGCGAAGTGAAAGGAGCTAGTTACAAAAGACTGCATATTGTATAATGCCATTTATTTGAAATGTCCAGAAGAGGAAATCTATAGAAATAGAAAACAGAATAATGGCTTTGTGGGGCTGGGGCTTGAGGGGGATGGGGAGTGGCTGCTGATGGGGAGTTTCTTTTAGGGCAACTAAAATATTCTCAAATTGATTTTTTACTATATTAATAAAGTGAAGTCGCTCAGTCGTGACCGACTCTTTGCGACCCCATGGACTGCAGCCTATCAGGCTCCTCCATCCATGGGATTTTCCAGGCAACAGTGCTGGAGTGGATTGCCATTTCCTTCTCCAGGGGATCTTCCTGACCCAGGAATCGAACCCGGGTCTCCTGCATTGCAGACAGAGGCTTTACCGTCTGAGATAGATTTTATTAAAAAATTATTCTTGAAGTAGTTTTCCAAAATAAATATCCAGGAGAATAAATTTGAACATATCTTTTTTACTTAGATTGGTAGCAGTTCCATTTTGGGTTCTCTTGAAAATGAAAAGCATTGTGGCACAGACATCCCTTCGTTGATAACATCCGTGTACAATTCTCTTCATGTCATATTCGTGAAAAGTTCTTCTACTGAAAACCATGGTTTTGTTGCTGAATTTAGCAGTGAAGCTTTGGGTAAGTGATTCTTCTACTTTGCCTTTGGGGCTTCTATCAGAATAAGTGAACAATGGAAATGTATTATTATAGAAAATTAATCTATACTGTAGGTATGTAGTCACCTATGCTGTAAAAAATTTTAAGTACACTTAAAGGTAAAGGAAATATACATTTCCTAATCAGCACATCTCAGTGGTTTATTGATGCCTATTAATAAGAGGAGAATTTAGGTTATCCTAGATGGCACAAAAGGAAACTTTTCCTTTTTGACCTTTTAAGAGGTTATGATCAGATTATTTTATTTGAAATTCCAGGTAGCTTGTTGGTTCTAATTTTAATCAGAATTAAAAATAATTTGGATAACTATTATTATTTTTATTTCAACAGCATGTGGAAAAGTTCTTACAGAGTCAACTGGAAGCATTCAAAGTCCTGGCCATCCAAATATCTACCCCCATGGCATCAGTTGTACCTGGCACATCATAGTCCAACCTGGTCACCTGATTCATCTGAGATTCAGAGAATTTCATCTGGAGTTTCATTACAATTGCACAAAGGACTATCTAGAAGTTTATGACACTGGTTCTCAGACATCTCTTGGGAGGTGAGAATATTTTACTTTTTGCTTTTTAACATGAAAGTTTCCTGCTTTCTTGTGTTCCTGCTTCTGTAAAATATGTTAAAATCTACCATGTTGTGTTATAAAAAATAAGTGAGATCAACACACTTCTCAGTGACCTTTTCCATACCATTATTTACTACTGTATAGCCTTGGGCATGAGTAATTACCTTTTGACATGAGGATATACCCATGAAGGCATCACCAAAATCAAAACAATGCTCATATCCATCACCCTCACATCTTCTTCCTGCCTTCAAACCTTCTATAAGTCTTCATTTCTGCCCCTCTTCCCCAACCCCAGGAAGTCATTGTACTGCTTTCTATCACTGTAAGTTAGTTTGCATATCTGAAACTGTATAAAAGCGGAATCATTCTGTATGTACTCATTTTTCATCTGACTTTTCTCAGTCAGCATATTTTGTTGAGTTCCTTTAGTCTGAGGGTTAATAGTTTAATGAAATCTGAAAAATTTTGGGCTGTTAGTTCTTGAAATGCTTTTTTAGTCTCTTTAGCCCTTGGAACTCTAATTGCACCCATCTTAGGTCATTTGATATTGTCCCACAACTCACTGATACTCTGTTTATTTGAGTTTGTGCATTTCATTTTGGAAAGTATCTATCGCTCTGTATTCAAGTACACCAATCTTTTCTTCTATAGTGTCTATTCTGCTATCAATCCTGCTGCTGCTGCTGCTGCTAAGTCGCTTCAGTCGTGTCCGACTCTGTGCGACCCCACAGACAGGAGCCCAACAGGCTCCCCTGTCCCTGGGATTCTCCAGGCAAGAACACTGGAGTGGGTTGCCATTTCCTTCTCCATTGTGTGAAAGCGAAAAGTGAAAGTGAAGTCACTCAGTCGCATCCGACTTCTAGCGACCCCATGGACTGCAGCCTACCAGGCTCCTCCATCCATGGGATTTTCCAGGCAAGAGTACTGGAGTGGCTTGCCATTGCCTTCTCCGGCTATCAATCCTACCAAGTGCATTTTTCCATCATAGACATTGTAATTTTCATTTCTGGAAATTCATGTGAGGCCATCTTTTATTCCACATCCCTACTTTACATATTAATTTTTTCCTTCTAGCATCTTAAATTGGTGGGATACAGTTATAATATTTTGATGTCTTTGCTGATTCAGTCCTTCTTGCTATATTATGATTGATGAATTTTTCTTCTCATTATGGGTTATATTTTCCTCCTTCTTTTCATAGTTGGTAATACTTGATATTACCAATTCGTTGGAAAAGATTTTGATGCTGGGAAAGATTGAGGGCAGGAGGAGAAGGGGGCAGCAGAGGATGAGATGGTTGAATGGCATCACTGACTCAATGCACATGAATATGGGCAGCCTGGTGTGCTGCAGTCCATGGGGTTGCAAACAGTCAGACATGACTTAGCGACTGAACAACAATATTTGATAGGATGACAGACATTTTCAGTTTTGTATTTGTGTACCAGACACTATTGTATTACTCTAAGTATTCTTGGGTTTTGTTTCTGGATGCAGTTAAGTTACTCAGAAACAGTTTGATCATTGTTATTTACTTGTCTCCTGTCTCTGAAGAGTTATTGTCTTTCACTGCTTGATATCTTGTGTCTTGAGAACCATTGTTTTATCTATTTTGTCCAGATTTTCAGTTGTTTCAGAAAAAAAGATTATGTAAATTTGGCCCCTGTTATTACATCTTTGTTGGACATAGATATCTCTTGATTCCCTTTTCTCCCTTTTTTGTATTTCATTTTCTTTTTCCTCATCCATTTTTTAAACATTAAAAAATTTTTTTCCTTATCCATTGTTTCCTTAAACTTATTTTTGCCCCTAACTTTATTCTCCCTCTTCATTTTTTTGCTCTTCCTTTTCTTAATCTTTAAACTTTTAAAATTCCTTCTTTTTTATGGTTGGTACTTGACTCCTAATCACTGAAAAAATTACCTATTTTTTGCTGAATGATATAAACTATTATTGTTGTTGTTCAAATTCAAAAGAGAGACATTTTATAGAATATTAATTCATCTACCTTTGCTTTGATTAAGATATTAAATCATTTTTACACTGAAATGGTATTATACACCATTTTTTTCCCTTTTTCTGCCTCAGAAATTAACTCATCCATTTCCCATGTTTAATACTCTGTCTTATTTTGGTTTCTATTTTTACCCCTGTCATTCCTTTGCTTTTACCAAGTGTTCTTTGAATTGAGATTTTGATTTTCTAGTCACTTCTCTCACAAGTGTTTCTAGATAAGAGCTCACAACATGATGTCTTACAGAATAGTTTTTCTGAGTAACAATTGCTTTCTTCAGCAAAAATTTGACATGGATTAGCAATCAAACTCTTACCTCTGCATGGACCAGTGTTATAAAGATAGTAGAATTCACCTGTATAAGGCTAACTATTCTAGACACTGTTCTAAGTTCCTTATATACAGTGTATTAACTCATACAATTCTCAGGACAATTCTTTGAAGTAGGTCATATCACCATCCCCATTTTATAGATGGGAAAACTGAGACATCTGTCCAAAATCATAAAGCCTCTGATGGATAGAGCTGACTCTAGAGTCTGTGCTATGAGTTTATAATACATGATCTTCCTTTGTTGTATAAGTATGTTTATTATATTTTTATTAATAAGTTCATTCATGTGCTATATGGTGACCTACTGTAGCTCAGAATTTCTAATTTCATTAAAATTATGTTGTATGACATGTCACACACTTAGGCATATACATAAAACCATCTAAAGGAAGTAACTGTGAGTTTGGATGATCTTTAGCAACTTTGTGTATGCTTTGTGCTTGAAATAAATTTGTTTTTTAAAGTTAATATGGGATATTATTATTGTGTCTTTTTAACATGTCCTAATTTGGGGTATGTCATTTTGAGCATCCTGAAAGCTTTTAAATCTGTGTTCTTTCTTGGTTCCAAATAGATATTGTGGAAAATCCATTCCGCCCTCTCTTACCAGTAATGACAACTCATTAACGCTTACATTTGTGGCTGACTCTGACCTTGCTTATGAAGGCTTTCTAATAAACTATGAAACAACTGATGCTTCAGCAGGTAAGAAAATAGCATTGTATGCTTGGTTTCACTTACTTTCTTACAAAATAGTACCATGAGAATAGTTTATGCCAAAATTTGTGCTATATAAAGAAAGATGCTTTTATAATACAGTGTAGTGACTTAAGTGCCTTTCGTATTAGAGTAATGATAAGAGTATTTTATCCATGTTAAATCTTCTAATTTTGGTAATTGTACTATGGTTGTGTAAGAAAATGTTTATGTTTTTAGGAATAATGAAGCAATGGGAGCAAAATATACGTATGTAGTAAATTTAAGTGAAAGGAATTTGGGAAGTATTCCTAACAACTTTTCTGTTGAATTTAAATTTCTATCAAAATTAAATGTTACCAAAGAGACCAAAAATTTAAGAAATTAGAAAAAGGACAAAAACAGAGTTAGAAACCACTACACTACATGAAATTCTATGGCAGAAAATGAAAGTTTTCTTGTTAGAATATACATTTCTAAATTTGACCTAATGAAATTGAAACTTTTCAGCATTTATTCCTTTTCTTATATTTTTCTATTACTTAATTCTCATCATTACTTTGCTCTTTGTCAATGCAGTGTAGGAAACAAGCACCATTTGCCAGCAGGGTCTTTGAGGTCATAGGTAAACCAGAGGTGTTCCTAGCTGGCCCCAGAAACTATGGGTTTTAGGGCTTCCCTGGTGGCTCAGCAGTAAAGAATCTGCCTGCCAATGCAGGAGATGTGGGTTCGATCCCTGGGTCAGGAAGATCCCCTGGAGGAGCAAATGGCAGCCCACTTGTGTGCTTGCCTTGAGAATCCCATGGACAGAGGAGCCTGGCAGGCTATAGTCCATGGGGTCATAAAGAGTTGGACAAGCCTTAGCGACCAAACAGCAACAATAAATGTACTTTCTTAGGTTCATGTTGCCACTGGGATATATACATTTTTAGGGGGTCTGGGTTTTCCTTTTGCATAGTATTTAGAAAGATAGCTCATGGAACAAAATACTGTGCAGTTTTGACATATGGGGGTATGTGACTAAGTTTCTCAAGCATTTCACACCTTTGAATTGTCCCAGAAGCATGCAATTCTTTGTTGCTTAAGAAAGTACTGAGAGCATTTCACTGTGCCATATGTGGTCCTGCTGACACTCTTGCATCCAGAAACCCCAGGCTCTCATCTTTTAAAGCGCCCAGTCCCTTAAAAAAAAAAAAAAAAAGGTAAATTAATCTACTTGGAGCCCCTCTCAGTGTCTTACTTGTTTCTTCTCAGAGTGTCTGACCATGATTCTTCGTTTCAGGCTGCCTTCTAGTAGTTCACATTCTGTTTTAGAGGCATGGCTTTAGATTTCTCCAGGATCCCAATTGTGAGAAAGCTATACACCTTTCTCTCCTGTGGGTCCCACTCTCAAGACAGTTCATTATATAGCTCCAGCACCTGAGAAATTGAATCCCTGGCAATTCCAGTAGGTTACATTATATGATTGACATCTTTACTGGACTTTGTTCAGATTTTTAACATCCCCTGACCAAAACTGGCTTTTCAAGAAATCCTAGTATGCACACAATTTTCCATACTCCTGTGGTTTTATCTGCCTCATATATTTGGCCCAAACCACAGCTGAATATTAGATTCGGATTTGGAGCAAGTCACTTGAACTCTCTGGGCCATAGTCTTCTCATCTGTAAAATTAAGGAATTGGATTTGATGATCTTTGGGATGTCTTCTGCCTTTAATCAACTGTGAACACAAGTTTAATTTGCTGCATGAATAAACTAGCTGTAACTTAGATAACAAACGATGCAGGTGGGACCTCCTAAAATATTATGGAAATCTTTGTAACAGCTCACAATGTCGCTACAGTGACTAACACAGCTCTGCTAAAAATCACACTGATTTGTAAAGCAGTATCTAGTCCAGTGGGAGTAATCTGGCAGGGAGGATGATACATTCTAACTGAGAAAAAGAAGAGACAGATAAAATAAGAAGGTTGTGAAGAAAGAAAGAAGACTGCTGGACAGAACAGGAAACTGATAAACAAAGGGAAACACAGGTGAGGAGAGAGAAGGGCGTTCTGGGGGGATAGCTCTGCAGACGCTGGTCGGTCCCTGTAGGGTAATCACTACCTTGGCTGTTGCGTCCAGACAGGGCTGAAATCACAGACAAGGAAGTGCTGGCTTTCTGTCCCTTGGCTGAGCCTGACTGAGCCTGGCCGGTCGCTGTGTGCCTGCCTTTGAGGGATGATTTCATCGGTCTGACTCCCACAGGCAAATATTCTGAAGAACAACCTGATGATTGTATCCAGGAAGCCAGATGGCCCCTCATCTTACCATTTGGAGCCCGTCTCAGTTTCCCATAGATGAGGGTGTGTGTGATTGCCCCTCATGAATTGTTGAGAGGCCCCTGCAGGACTGTTCAGGGAAGGGCTGGACTCAGGAGACTGACCTGGGGGTCCAGGCAGCTGGAGTCTGAGGGAGCCGCCCACCTGGAAGCAGCAAGGTGGTAGGGTGCTTTCTTTTCAACTATCATATTATTTTTGATGTTGTCTGCAGGGTACAGCAGTACCAGGGAGAAGTGTCAATGGAAGCTCAGTTGGTGGTCTTCATCTTATTTATTGCTTTAGCAAAAGTTATTTTTAGAGCAGTCACAATCTTGATGGTGTTGGGTTGTTGGCTTTTAGTCCCTCGGCACTACAAGTGTGAGTTTCTCTGTTCAAATCTTTCCTGTCTTCATCTGATAAAAGTTAAATTTCCTGACTCGAATCCAGTTACTTTCCCATCTGTAGTTTGTACCATGGGGCTATGATGTCAGCCCCTAAGTATGTGTTTGGGCGAAAAGAGATCGACTTCTGGTCCTTACTCTGACTCCTTCTCTCATCACTGTTTCTGCCTCCATCCAGATGTGCCTGGGGTAAGAGAGACAAAGAACTAACAAGAAAATGTCTGTGGATAGAAACCCTTAAGGATATCTTAGCAACTGATTTATGAAACTGGATGTTAAATGTTTGCTAATTTAAAGTACAAAATATTTTAATTCTGAGAGAATATGATTGGTTAACTTTAGTTTAACTGTAATTTTATTTTCTGTTAACATCTACTGCAGATACATTAATATGATCCTACCAAGAGGACTTTAAGAGGATTTAAGAAAATAGAGAGAAATGTACCTGACACACTTTCTACTTTAACATTAGATGAAAGCTGTAAAATGTCCAGTCTAGTGTTTTTCAAACATTGAAACAGTCATGATTCCTAAGTGGGTCATGATATTATCTTATTAAATGGGAGATTGAGATTGACATATATACATACTATATATAAAATAGACAAAAGCACAGGGAATTCTACTAAATACTCTGTGATGATCCATATGGGAAAAGAATCTAAGAAAAGGTAGATATTTGTATATGCATAGTTGATTCACTTTGTGGGCAGATGTTTAGTGCTGTTTTTCATCCATCAACCTGGAATTTTGAGCACAGAAGAGACATCTAAGAGTGAGAAGCCAAGAAATGATTAACAGAAGGGCAAACAAGGGTTTCTTTAGAAGACATGAATAGAGTGTTCTGCTTCTGTGTTAAAACTTCAGTCCAGTAGAGCAGTGTTGTCAAACTCCAGCATTCACTGGAAACTTGAGATAGGGTTTTCTTATTAAAAGTTCAGGTACCAGAGTGTGTGTTAGCTGCTCAGCCGTGTATGACTCTTTGCAATCCCATGGACTGTAGCCCGCCAGGCTCCTCTGTCCATGGAATTCTCCTGGCAGGATTACTGAAGTGGGTAGCCATGCCCTGCTCCAGGGAATCTTCCCAACCCAGGGATCGAACCCAGGTGTCCTGCATTGCTGATGGATTCTTTACCCTCTGAGCCACCAGGGAATCTGAGTCACATAGGTCTAGGGTAGGTTTTTAGCAATCTATTCAGATGGTTCTAATGAAACATGGCAGTTTATCAGAGATTCTGAAAGTCATGTCTCAGGACATTAATTACTAGAGTTACAACTGAGATCTCATAGTGGGTTGGGCTGTAACTCCTCATGATGGGAAGTATTTTCTATGATTTGGTGAAAGGACAGCTGAAGGTATAGTCAGAGCCTTGATTCGGGTCCCAACCTTGCTGCTAACTTAGAAAGCTTTGGGAAAGTCACAAGCCTCTCTGATTCTTTCTGTGTTTTCTGCTTTGAGATATTCAGATATTTTCCCTCTGTAAAAGGTTTTTAGTAAGTTTATTGATCTTTTAAAGATTTACTTTCTCATTGGTCAGTATTTTCTAATATTTTTTGCTGTATGTATGGATTTCCTACCACTCTCCAGCTCAGTAGATTTATCTTATTATTATTTTTTGAGATTTATTTTATTTTTTGGCTGTGATGGGTCTTTGTTGCTGCATGTGGGCTTTCTTTAGTTGCACTGAGCAGGGACTACTCTTTGTTGAGGTGTGTGGGCTTCTCACTGCAGTGGCTTCTCATGTTGCAGAGCATGGCCTCCAGCTGCACAGGCTTCAGTAGTTGTGGCCCGTGGGTTCAGTAGCTGCAGCTCTCAGGCTGTGGAGCCAGGCTCTGTAGTTATGGTACTCAGGCTTAGTTGCCCCATGCATGTGGGATCTTCCTGGACCAGGGATGGAACCTGTGTCCCTTGCATTGCAAGGTGGATTCTTAACCACTGGACCAGCAGGGAAGCTTGATTTATCTTATTTAACTTATTATATTTCTTAGTTCTTAGAATGAAAATGCTCAATAAGACATTTAATTGTGATATTCTTAGTTTCCTACTCACCTTCATTTCTATTATTTTTATAAGTCTTTATTGAATTTGTTACAGTACTGCTTCTGTTTTTTTGTGTTTTGGGTTTTGGGCCTCAAAGCATGTGGTGTCTTAGCTTCTGACCCAGGAATAGAACTTCCACCTTCTGCTTTGGAAGGTGAAGTCCTAACCACTGGACCACCAAGGAAGTCCTCTGTTCATTTCTAAATTGACATTCCATGCTTAAAGAAACCAGGGATTTTAAAGAACACCGGATTTGGAAAGGAAGGACTTGAATGTAAATTTTATCTTTGCTTTGTTTGAACTAAGTAATTTTCAGAGCTTAACCTCCCAGAGCCTCAGCTCCTTCATCTGTACCTTCATCTCTAAAAAGTGAAGGTTAGAATGTCTGGTTGTTTCATATGGTTGGGGAAGATAAAATGAGACATTTTCTGTGAAAAGTTCATAATTGCTCTAAAGGGCCATGACTGCCAGATTTAAAATAGAATTACTGATATTCGAATACAATTTTACAATAGCTGCTTTAGTGATTCAGCTTTTATCCATATTCATTAGAATTGGTCATCGACATGGGGAAAAAAGTCATTACTGTGACCACCTAGCAGAAAATTGTAGGTGAATGTTAGATGTGGGTTAGGGAGACTTTTTCTTTCCTAGTGGAGAAACGGAACCTGTAATTTTATCTTCTCTCAGGTCTTCATTTTGAGGATTGTTAAACCAAATATGCCAGTAGAAGCAGATGATAGTCCCAGGGTTAATTAGAAAATCTGAGGTCATAGGGATTCATGCAGATCCAGAAGTTTTGTAAATAATTTCAGAAAGCTCTGCCTAAAAGATTGCTCATGAATGTGACTGGCTAATCACATAAGTTTGATCTATGGTTCTGGAGAACACTCTTGAGAGTCTCTTGGACTGCAAGGAGATCCAACCAGTCCATTCTGAAGGAAATAAATCCTGAATATTCATTAGAAGAACTGATGCTGAAGCTGAAGCTCCAATTCTTTGACCATCTGTTGCAAAGGGCTCACTCATTAGAAAAAGACCCTGATGCTGGGAAAGATTAAAGGCAGGAAGAGAAGGGGATGACAGAGGACGGGATGGTTGAATGGCATCACTGACTCAGTGGACATGAGTTTGAGCAAACTCCAGGAGATGGTGAAGGACAGGGAAGCCTGGTGTGCTACAGTCCATGGGGTTGCAAAGAGTCAGACACGATTGAACAACTAAACAACAAAATCCCATTAGTTATCTCACAAGACAAAGCAGGGAGGTGGTAGAACAGCTACTCATTATCTAGAATCTCTGTAGGAGAGACAGTTTTCTAGCCACAGGATCAGTTTATCCTAGTCCTGCCACCCAAAGTATATGCGATGATAGCATCATTGCTTTTTGAGTTGGAGGATTATCCATGTTTTGAATTTCCCCTTTGATAATGAACTGAATGCTATGTTACTAAAACTTATTTAAAAGTGTTTAGTAGAGGCAGACCTGCATTGTCATTTTTAGAAAAATATGATTTTGTGATTTTATGGTCGTCCATGGAAGACATTTATATACTTTCTCTTTTCTTCCTTTACTTTTTTTTTTTGAAGTTTATCAGAAAGAAAGATGTGAGAGGCCTACTAATAGCTGTCTTTGATCTTCAGAGATGTGCTTTTTCACTGCTACTTCAGTTGAATATATTAGATGGAAGAAATCTACTTTTCTTCTTCCTCAGTTTGTCTATATTGTTCAGTTCAGTTCAATTCAGTTGCTCAGTCGTGTCCGACTCTTTGCGACCCCATGAATCGCAGCACGCCAGGCCTCCCTGTCCATTACCATCTCTCGGAGTTCACTCAGACTCATGTCCATCAAGTCCGTGATGCCATCCAGGCATCTCATCCTCTGTCGTCCCCTTCTCCTCCTGCCCCAATCCCTCCCAGCATCAGAGTCTTCTCCAGTGAGTCAACTCTTCTCATGAGGTGGCCAAAGTACTGGAGTTTCAGCTTGAGCATCATTCCTTCCAAAGAAATCCCAGGGTTGATCTCCTTCAGAATGGACCGGTTGGATCTCCTTGCAGTCCAAGGGACTTAGACCATAATAAAGGGCAAACTGCCATTGGGTATAAGTTTCCCTTTGGGTACATGAAGTATAAATTCTTCTCAATATCAATATTATTTTACAAAGAGCAGTTTACACTGTCATATGAACATTGTACATGTTTCAGTGTTAGGTAAAAGCTCTTAGTAACCTTTTAAGAAACAAATAAATTTAGAGAACCACTGTTTTTCTCTCTGTTAAATTACAGATATGAATCTCATAAAAACTAAAAATGTTAACATTAAATATTCTATCATTTAATATTTATAAAAGGTGTACCTTCAAAATATTTTTGTTTCTCTGTTTTAACTTTATTTATTAAATGTTAGATATCTGAATTATTTATTGGATTTCCTTCAGAGAACTCAACTTGTCTTTGAATAGGACTTTCACCCTTTTAATAACCCATCGACTTTTATTTTGTAATTCCATGCAGTAAAATTCATTCATAGTTTTAGCAAATGTGTATACCCATGTCATCACCACTCCATGCAAGATATAGAACACTTTTATCATCTCAGAAGGTGTCCCAGTGTCCCTTTATAGGGGCTTCCACATCCTCCATCTCAACAACTGCAGATCTTGTGCTTATCACTGTGTATTCATTTTGCCTGTTCAAAAGGCAAATATGAATGGGAACACAGAGTGCATTCTTTTATGTCTGGCTGCTTACATAAAGTATAATGCTTCTGAAATTTGTTCAAGCCATCCTGTTAATAAGTAGTTCTTTTCATTGCTGAAGAGTCTTCTATTGTAATGGATGTATCATAATTTGATATCCATTCACTTGTTTTTGGATAGTTGAATTGTTTTTGGTTTTTAGCTCTTATGAAAAAAAAAACTGCTGTGAAATTGACATATAAGTTTTTTGTGGACTTAGGTTATCAGTTCTCTTGGGTAAATTCTAAGGGTAGAATTTCTAGGTCTTATGGTAATGCTGTGTTTAATTTCATGAGAAATTGCCAGCTATTTTTCCAAAGTGGTTTTATCATTTTATGTTCCCATCTGCAATGAAAGAGAATTCTACTTTCTCCATATTTTCGCTGATCCTTGGTATTGTCAATCTTTTCATTTTAGCCACCAATAGCTGTGCCTCATTAGTGTTTTAGTTTACATGTCCCTGATGACTGGTAGGACTGAGTACTTTTTTACATGCTTATTGGCAATTCGTATCTTTCTTTTGTGAAGTGTCCATTGAAATCATCTTGTTCATTTTTGTTTAGTATTGTCATATGTTATGTATTCTACATGCAAT
The DNA here is from genome assembly GCA_006410635.1 of Cephalophus harveyi. Lineage (NCBI taxonomy): Eukaryota > Metazoa > Chordata > Mammalia > Artiodactyla > Bovidae > Cephalophus > Cephalophus harveyi. Next base: position 141,968 of record SJYT01059810.1, read on the forward strand.
TATGTCTTTTGTCAGATAAATGTATGGCACATATTGTCTCCCAATGTGTGCAGCTGGCCCTTTCTTTTTCTTAATGGTATTGTTTGAAGAGCAATAATATGTCTTTTTTTCCTTTCATGGCTAGTGTTTCTATTTTTTTTATGTTGCTTAAGAAATCTATGTCTACTGAAGTTGTGAGGATTTTCTGTACATTCTTCTGCCAGTTTTTTGGTATGAGGCTTTTACATTTATGTTTGTGATCCATTTTGAGTTAGTTTTCCTATGTAATGTGAGTTATGTATTCAAGGTTGGTTGTTTGCTTAGCAAATGATATTTAATCATCCAAGCACTATTTGTTTAAAAGATTGTCCTTTTTGCACTGAATTGCCTTTGAATTGTTGTTGAAAATTAATTGTCCTTGTATCTTTGGGTCAGTTTCTGGAATGGCTGTTCTATTCTATTGATCTATGTATCTTTCCCCTATGACAATAGACTCTATTCCTGCATATTATGTAATTTTATAGTTTATCTTAAGATTGGGAAGTGTAAATCAACCAGATTTTTCAAAATTGTTTTGATTATCCCAGGCTTTTTATACTTCCATATACAATTTTAGAATCATTTTTCAATTTGAACTGAAGCAACAAACAAACAAACACAAACTTGTTGGGAATTTGATTAAGATTGGATTGAATATGTAGATGAATATTAGGACAAAGGGCATCTTACAATGAATCTTCAAATCCATTATCATATTTACTTCTCTATTTATTCAAATCTTTTGAAATATCTTTCAGCTATGTTTTAAAGTTTTCACTGTAGAATATTTGTTTCTTCCCATTAAATTTTCTGTCAAGTGCTTTATGCTTTTTCAGTTCAGTTCAGTCGCTCAGTCGTGTCCGACTCTTTGTGACCACATGAATCGCAGCAGGCCAGGCCTCCCTGTCCATCACCAACTCCCGGAGTTCACTCAGACTCATGGCCCTCGAGTCCGTGATGCCATCCAGCCATCTCATCCTCTGTCGTCCCCTTCTCCTCCTGCCCCCAATCCCTCTCAGCATCACAGTCTTTTCCAATGAGTCAACTCTTCTCATGAGGTGGTCAAAGTACTGGAGTTTCAGAGGTCCATACCATTTCTGTCCTTTATGGAGCCCATCTTTGCATGAAATGTTCCCTTGGTATCTCTAATGTTCTTGAAGAGATCTCTAGTCTTTCCCATTCTGTTGTTTTCCTCTATTTCTTTGCATTGATCGCTGAGGAAGGCTTTCTTATCTCTTCTTGCTATTCTTTGGAACTCTGCATTCAGATGCTTGTATCTTTACTTTTCTCCTTTGCTTTTTGCCTCTCTTCTTTTCGCAGCTTTTTATGCAGTTGTAAATGGTATTTAAAATTTTATTTTCCAGTTATTTGAGTAGTTATTAAAAATTAAATTGATTTTGAATAATTATCTTGTATCCTATAAACTTATTATACTCAGTTATTAGTTCCAGTATCTTTTAGTAGATTTCTTAGTGTATTTTACATAGGCAATTGATCATACCTGTAAGGACAGTTTTATTTTTTCCTTTTCATTATCTGTTTGTCTCTCTCTCTCTATTTGCCTTTTGCCATAATTGGGACCGTCTATAACATTGAATAGAAGGAGTGAGATTGGACATACTGGCCTTGCTGTTTGTCTTGACAGGAAAGCACTTAATCCTTTACTACCCAAGTATGATGTTAAGTTTGGGTTTTTCATAGATGCTCTTCTTCTGTTGCTACTTTCCTGTCTTCTCTTTGGTTTACAGAATATTTTTAGTATTCTATTTTATGTCCTTATTTGGCTTTTTAATGATATCTCTTTTTGTATTTGCTCAAGGCCTAGCAATATGCATTCTGAAATAAATTCTTAAAGCTATCTGAATGTGGTGTGGTCAGTGAGTCTGTGGTCAGTACCTGTCTTCTCTTTGGTTTACAGAATATTTTTAGTATTCTATTTTATGTCCTTATTTGGCTTTTTAATGATATCTCTTTTTGTATTTGCTCAAGGCCTAGCAATATGCATTCTGAAATAAATTCTTAAAGCTATCTGAATGTGGTGTGGTCAGTGAGTCTGTGGTCAGTCTATAAGTTCATCAGCTCAAGGAGACTGTTTCACAGCCTTTATTTAATGTTCATTTGATCCATGAATTTTTATCATAGTAGTACTCCTTACTGGATCTGAAATACTTAATATACCACCTCTGCACACAGAGCCCTGCTCCTGCTTTCCCCTGCTTTATCTCTGCCTTTTCCCTCCTCCTTCCCTTCCTCCCTCCTCCTTCCCTTCTTCCCTCCCTCCCTTTCTTCTGACCTTCCTTCCTTTTCTTCCTTCCATTATTCTTTGGCCCTTGAAGAAACATCTTGACAGACTATAGGAAAGTATACAACATTAATCCCTGTCATATCCCTGACATTCATATCACTGTCAACTCCTTCAGTAAGTTAAGTCTTGATTACTTGCTGTTTAAAATCAAATAACCAACTATGTGGTAAATGCTTGTTCTTCTGAGGGCTGTACATGATATGAGAACCTATAATGTTTTCTGTGCATCTCTGTGCCAATGGTTCCTTTTTTCTTTTTTGAGTACGGTTATATAGCAGCAACTTGGGAAAATAGCACATCTAACTTATATGCAGAGTACATCATGAGAAATGCTGGGTTGGAAGAAGCACAAGCTGGAATCAAGATTGCCAGGAGAAATATCAATAACCTCAGATATGCAGATGACACCACACTTATGGCAGAAAGTGAAGAGGAACTAAAGAGCCTCTTGATGAAAGTGAAAGAGGAGAATGAAAAAGTTGGCTTAAAGCTCAACATTCAGAAAACGAAGATCATGGCATCT
>SJYT01059810.1:145744-158672 GCA_006410635.1 Cephalophus harveyi
AAGGCTGAGTGCCGAAGAATTGATGCTTTTGAACTGTGGTGCTGGAGAAGACTCTTGAGAGTCCCTTGGACTGCAAGGAGATCCAACCAGTCCATTCTGAAGGAGATCAGCCCTGGGATTTCTTTGGAAAGAATGATGCTGAATCTGAAACTCCAGTACTTTGGCCACCTCATGGAAAGAGTTGACTCATTGGAAAAGACTCTGATGCTGGGAGGGATTGGGGGCAGGAGGAGAAGGGGATGACAAAGGATGAGATGGCTGGATTGCATCACCAACTCGATGGACGTGAGTCTGAGCGAACTCCGGGAGATGGTGATGGACAGGGAGGCCTGGTGTGCTGCGATTCATGGGGTCACAAAGAGTCGGACACGACTGAGTGACTGAACTGAACTGAACTACCCTCATTTTCTTTTTTTATTCATCATAAAAGTAATAGTTTATTCTCCAAAACCTGCCCATCAGGGACTTGAGTTACTCTGGGATCCTAGATTTATGTTATTACCAGATAAAGTTGAAGATACACTGAAACCAGATTTTCTTTCGGAAATACCTCTGACTTGGAGGGCATAGGAGATTAAGTGTGTTGGTCAGTGACTAGAGAGCATGAAGAGATGAATAGATCAAATTGAAACTGGTATAGTAGAAAAGTTAGTAGTTATTTAGGAAATAAAATTATCCTATCTAAAAGGTTTATATGAATGATCTCATTTATTCCTCGTATTTATGCTCTGCCTTTCTTACACTTCTCTATTCCATTTTAGAGTGTAGTGATGATCTCTATCACTTACTGAGTACATACTATGTTCAGTTCAGTTCAGTTCAGTTGCTCAGTCATGTCCGACTCTTTGTGACCCCATGGACCGCAGCATGTCAGACCTCCCTGTCCATCCCAACTCCCAGAGTCCACCCAAACTCATGTCCATTGAGTCAGTGATGCCATCCAACCATCTTATCCTCTGTCGTCCCCTTCTCCTCCCACCTTCAATCTTTCCCAGCATCAGGGTCTTTTCAAATGAGCCAGTTCTTCGTATCAGGTGGCCAAAGTATTATTGGAAGTTCAACTTCAGCATCAGTCCTTCCAATGAATATTCAGGACTGATTTCCTTTAGGATGGACTGGTTGGATCTCCTTGCAGTCCAAGGGACTCTCAAGAGTCTTGTCCAACACCACAGTTGAAGAGCACTAGTTCTTCGGTGCTCAGCTTTCTTTAGAGTCCAACTCTCACATCCATAGATGACTGCTGGAAAAACCATAGCTTTGACTAGATGGACCTTTGCTGGCAAAGTAATATCTCTGCTTTTTAATATGCTGTCTAGGTTGGTCATAACTTTTCTTCCAGGGAACAAGTGTCTTTTAATTTCATGGCTGTAGTCACCATCTGCAATGATTTTGGAGCCCCCCCCAAAATAAAGTATCCCACTGTTTCCCTGTCTATTTCCCATGAAGTGATGGGACCAGATGCCATGATCTTCATTTTCTGAATGTTGAGCTTTAAGCCAACGTTTTCCACTCCCCTCTTTCACTTTCATCAAGAGGCTCTTTAGTTCTTCTTCATTTTCTGCCATAAGTGTGGTGTCGTCTGCATATCTGAGGTTATTGATATTTCTCCTGGAAATCTTGATTCAAGCTGTGCTTCATCCAGTCCAAAATTTCTCATGATGTACTCTGCATATAAGTTAAATAAGCAGGGTGACAATATACAGCCTTGACGTACTCCTTTTCCTATTTGGAACCAGTCTGTTGTTCCATGTCCAGTTCTAGCTGTTGCTTCTTGACCTGCATATTAGACTTCTGAGGAGGTAGGTCAGGTGGTCTGGTATTCCTATCTCTTTCAGAATTTTCCACAGTTTGTTGTGATCCACACAGTCAAAAGCTTTGGCATAGTCAATAAAGCATGAACAATACCACGTTCAAGTCCTTTAATTATATTATCTTTGACCCTTGGGTGTATACTCAAAAATAGTTACATCTCCATTTTCAAGATGAGGCTCAGAACATGAAGCAACTTGCCTAAGGTTGTACAGCTTGGTGGTATCTGAACTGAGCATTGATTCAAGGTCATTCCCATCTCCGGGTCTCATCTCCTATTTATCCCCATGTGGCTGAGTACTGGTTTTGTCATTTCTCATAAATGCATGCTTTGACAAAAACCATTTTGAAAGAAAGTTTGAAAGAACTGAATTATCTCTAAGCCTTCCCCTGTGATTTCTGTAGGTATGCCTAGTTTTTAATGTTTATGATAATTTGCATGGATTAGAAAAAGTTAAAGTACTTCCAAGAACCAAAAAGTTGTGATTACATGTAACTAACTTCCACCATATAGCTTAGGTTTACTATTAGTAATTGTTTCTGCCTTTGAGATTTCGAAAACTTTGTTTCGAAAGGAAGTCATTCTTTGAACATCCCAGAATGGCATATTGAAAATCAAATATATTAGCATAAATTAACGACGTGTATATAACTAAATGTCTTATAAATGTATTGTCTTGGAAATTCTTTTTCCTCTTGGGATCTGTTTCTTTTTACAGCATGCTTGAAAGACTTTACAGAAGAATCTGGGACTTTCACTTCTCCAAACTTCCCCCATTTTTACCCCAACAACTTGGAATGCATTTATAGGATCACAGTGGAAAGCGGCCAACAGATTGCATTACACTTCACAGACTTCTCCTTGGAGGATGCCATTGGTAGTACATGTGTAGCAGATTATGTGGAAATCAGGTAAGCACCTTTATTTCATCATAATCTTTTTTTTTTTCTTATTTATTTTCACTTTTACTTTTTCTTGGAAAGGATAAGAAAAAAATATAGAAAATTTTCTGTGAAGCTCCTTTTTGTGCTCTTTCTTACAAGATAAAAGGTTTGTTGTTTGGAACCTGACTTAGCAGTAGGAAAACAGAAAGGCTTGTGAATTTCAGTGCAGGGCTTTTTTCTTTAATTCTTTAGTGCTTTGAAAGGATGGTTTTTTTAAAGTTATATTTGCAGTAAAGGTGAGTTAGTTCAGTTCAGTTCAGTCGCTCAGTCGTCTCCGACTCTTTGCGACCCCATGAATCGCAGCACGCCAGGCCTCCCTGTCCATCACCAACTCCAAGGTATATATTAATATCTCCTCAGATTGTTATTGTTGTTTTAGTTGCTATGTCATGTTTGACTCTTTTGTGACCCCATGGACTATAACCCACCAGGCTTCTGTGTCCATGGGATTTCCAGATCATTGCAGCAAGTTAAATTAGAATAATAATTTGGTGCCCATCTGTGTTAAAGTTTTTATTTGGCATTTCAAAAGGCTAGAATCTTATACTATTTTATAATAAATTTAGTTCTCTGATGTAAAGTAAGCTACTTAAACAATAAATCACAATTCCTTGATGCTGGGAAAGATTGATGGCAGGAGGAAAAGGAAGTGATAGAGGATGAGATGGTTGAATGGCATCCCCAACTCAATGCACATGAGTTTGAGCAGACATAGGGAAGGACAGGGAAGCCCGGCATGCTGCAGTTCATGGGGCTGCAAAGAGTGGAACATGACTTGGCAACTGAACACTACAACCATATGCTAAAATAAGATGATTTTCTTAATTATCAGCAGTCATTGGTTGAATGAACCTTTTTTTAGGCTTGGAAAATACAGATTATAAACTATAGATAGTAAACTAGATTTAAGACCCCAAAAGTTCTTAGGGAAGGAAGTATTTTTAAAACTATGCATAACTATGTCAAATATATTACATTTTGAAAACTTTCAAATTAGAAAAACATTCAAGTTTCTCTGTAAAATTAAGCCACATTTGTTTATATTGTTAATAATTTTTGTTTCTTTATCTTTTGTTCTGTGACACATTTGCCAGATGCTTTATTTGAAAGGGAGAAGATTAAGTACTTTTTCTCCATTTGTAATTGGGTGTATAAAATGTCAGGTTAACAATAAATGATGGTGATTTTATTCATTGTTATTCACATGCTATTTAATACAATGAAAAACTGAAATCTTGCAATTGTTTTTAGAATATTTTTGAGAGAGGTTGACTGACAAATGGATCTTGTTTTTGATCTCAAAGTTAATTAATGTTAAATGTTTATATTATAACCTGCTGCTGCTGCTGCTACTAAGTCACTTCAGTCGTGTCCAACTCTGTGTGATCCCATAGACGGCAGCCCACTAGGCTCCCCCGTCCCTGGGATTCTCCAGGCAAAAACACTGGAGTGGGTTGCCATTTCCTTCTCCAATGCATGAAAGGGAAAAGTGAAAGGGAAGTTGCTCAGTCGTATCCGACTCTTAGCGACCCCAGGGACTGCAGCCCACCAGGCTCCTCCGTCCATGGGATTTGCCAGGCAAGAGTACTGGAGTGGGGTGCCATTCCTAATAAATGATCACACCTATATTTTGTCACAGGAATGGAGGCTATGAAAATTCACCACTCCTGGGGCAATACTGTGGCTCAAATTCACCTCCAAGAATCATCTCCCACAGTAACAAGTTATGGTTGAAATTTAAGAGTGACTTCTTTGGCTCTGGGCCTGGATTCTCGGCTTACTGGGATGGGTCCTTAACAGGTAAATGGCCAAGACTTGTCCTTTATTGGAGAATCCAATCTGATTGGATTTTCCATTTTTGGATTGCTGTGCTCTTACCTATTTTTTTTTTTTTTTCCTAGCTGTATTTTGTCAGTACTATTTGTAATAAACTTCAACATTGTGAATATTTCTGAATTAACCCTAGCTGTTTTGTTTTTGTTTTTATTTTTGAAGGACATAGTAAGGGAAAATGTCATATTCCCTGGTGTAGTTCATCAAGCTGGTCATCTTGGTTGGGAAAAGGAAAGTACATTGATGTGAATTGAGATTTTAGGCCAACTAGTCTTTGGTGGTGCAGGGTTGTTTTGCAACCTGGTTTTAAGGGGAGCGACAATAGCACTGGTTTGAAATAGACAAGAGAATTCTGTTTTACAGAAAGAGAAGACTGTGTGTCATCCTCAGTCTTTCTCCCGCAGGCTGTGGGGGCAATCTCACCACGTCCAGCGGCACATTCACGTCCCCCAACTACCCGATGCCCTACTATCGCAGCTCTGAGTGCTCCTGGTGGCTGAAGGCCAGCCGTGGCAGTCCATTCCTGCTGGAGTTTGAAGACTTCCATTTGGAGTATCATCCAAATTGTAGTCAAGACTATCTGGCTGTATGTATGAAGTTTCACTTGTAGCTTTCACTGCTCCCATCTTGCCCAGTGCACATCGATGCATCATTTTTTATTTCTGAGATTCAGGGAAAGGGATCATTTAAACAATATCCACATTAAAAATTTAAACAAAATAAAAAATTAAGAGAAAATTTGATGAAAATACCATTCTAAGTACAGCATATATTAATGAATGGCTTGGTACACTAAGTTTTTAAAATATATTGAATATAGACTGTTAAGATATGGTTAAAAATCTCCTGAAAGGGGTTATGAGATTCATCATAGTTATTATCTACATGATTTCTATATATGTATTGAAAACTAACAATCTAGAGGACTGTGTCAGAGGTTGAATTAAAGAAGATAACTGAAGTCGATAAAACAGAGCTTTTTACAATACCAGTAAGTCACCATCTCCATTAAATAACCATCTAAATAAAAAATGTGTTAAAGTGTCATAAATGATAAACTATGAAATAAAAAAGCAAGGAAGACTACTGATAAGAGCTATGGTCTCAAAAACATGTAACAATCCTTTATTTTCAATCTTTACATTTCAGGCTAGGTCCTCTCCTTTACTCTTATATACAGCCACAGCTTGAGTACATAGCTCAAGTTTATAGACATTTAAATACAATTTTATAAGATATTTGATTCAGGGCTCTTCTATTGTTATATCATTTTGTATTTCTTCCCCACTTATCAAGAACTGCAGAGTCATTTAGATAATGTTTACAGCCATAATCATCTGACATTTAAAATATTTTCTTGGAACTTCCTTGGTGGTCTAGTGATTGAGACTCTGCACTTCCATTGCAGGGGGCACAAGTTTGATCCCTGGTCAGAGAACTAAGAGCTTGCATGCCTTGTGGCATGACAAGAAAACAAACAAATAAACAAACAATAAAATGTTTTCTTAAAGGTATATGATGGGTCAAGTACCAGCTCTCATCTGTTAACTCAGCTTTGTGGGAATGAGAAACCACCTGTCATTCGTTCCAGTGGAGACAGCATGTCTTTAAAACTGAGGACAGATGAAGGCCAGCAAGGAGGTGGCTTCCTGGTTAAATACCAGCAGAGTAAGTGTGTGTACTGGTTGCTCCGTGACTGCAGTGGGTATTCAGTCTCTTGAATGAAGCAAATTGAAAGAGGTGTAACCCACTGGTTTGAGCAACTGAAATAAATCTTAGCTCCTTATGAAAAAGTTTAACTCTGTTTGATGGAGAAATGCTTACACATTGAGTATAATGTCATGTAACTAATACATGTGGTAAGCTCAGAAACCTGGAAGAATTTGCTGAGATAGTCACAATTCAGATAGTCACAGTTTAAAGATTGGTGTAACTGGTTAGCAGCTAATGGGTTTTCATTTGAATTAAACATGACAGTCTTCTAATTGGGACTGTCAATAATGGGACACTATTCCATTATACAAAGTTATCCAACACTATTGTTTTTGGCTTCTATCTCAAAAGGTGAGTGAGTGAGTGAAGTCGCTCAGTCGTGTCCGACTCTTTGCGACCCCAGGGACTGTAGCCTACCAGGCTCCTATGTCCATGGGATTTTCCAGGCAATAGTACTGGAGTGGATTGCCATTTCCTTCTCCAGGGGATCTTCCTGACCCAGGGATCGAACCTGGGTAGTTAAATTTTATTGAGGGAAACTGTAGACCTCAATGTCTTACAAATGGTGTCCCAGTCACCTGTCAAGAAGCAATGTAGGAGAAATGCAACTACGAACCACATTTTTCAGTGACAGTTTTTCAATATATTTATTTTCCCATTCTCTTTTATTACATATCATACAATATGAAAAAGACTGGAGAAAAGGCATACCTAGGCCTCATTCAAGTCATTAAGTTTGGTGGAATTTGGCAGTGGCTCCCAAGACTAGCCATACATAGAAGTGCCTAGTATGATTGTGTTGAAAACTCAGCTAAAGAAAATGCCACCATTGGATTGAAGACTTCTTTTTTTTCAAAATTTAATGTTTTCATTTCTTCTTCAAATCTTTTACATTGCTTCTATTCAGTTGAATCTTCCTAATGACTAACTAGAGGAATAACAGAGTCTTTATTATGAATTTCATGCTGACTTTTGAATGTTGAACAAAGCCATGTTGTTAATTATTTTTAGCACTCACATAAGACTTTGTGTTTCTAAACTGTTGAATTTAAAGGTCAAGATTTCTGTCTCTTCCAAATGCTAAAGTTAGAAAAACAGAAGCATAGAATGTTTAATACACTTTTCTAAACAAACAAATTAGACTGATGTGTGAGTCAGGCTATGCTATTCTGCTCTGCACCAATTCACAGGAACATGATGCCAGTTTTAACACAGGCAATTTTCATGACACTTTGAAGTTTATGAATTCATTTAAATATTATTTCACATTTGTTCTAAATGGAGACCATTTCCATATAAAAATGCTGCACCAACTACCTGTGTATGTATGCATCTATTTATGTGTATGCATGTGTGTGTGTGTTTGTGTATACATACATATATATGTTTCTTTTTAACATAGATGTTTTCCTATAGAAAAATCATACACATCTTGGGGCAATTATGATAATGTATGATAGTGGTTAACAGTCATTGTTATTTTTTCCAGCATGTGATAACGTGGTGATTGTGAATCAAACCTATGGCATCTTAGAGAGTATACATTATCCAAATCCCTATTCGGTCAACCAGCGTTGCAACTGGACCATCCAAGCAACAACTGGAAACACTGTGAATTATATGTTTTTAGCATTTGAATTGGAATATTACACAAACTGCTCCACTGACTATTTAGAGGTATGTATTCTGAAACTAAATAATCACTGCATTTTCTGTTCAAGTTAGCAAACCAAGGTAAGTTATCATGCTTTGCAGAACCAACCATTCACCCTGTCCTATATGTCTGTAATATGCTGACTATACATGGTATTTGGACAGATGTAGTTCATGTCTCTTTCATTGCATCATCTTAATAATAAGGGTATTTAATCCATTAAATTATATGCACAAATAACTATTTGTGTTTTAAAGTTTCAATGTAATTTCTGGACTGAGTAACCTCATCTTACCTAAAAAATGCAGAAGTATAAGAAAAACTTCTGGTTTTGTTGGTTGTTTTTTGTTTGTTCTGATTTATAAAGAGAGATCAGAAAATATTTAAATATCATGACTTTAATACCTAATTAAGCTGATACTGGGAATCATGGTTTTGATTCTTGTGTTTTATTTTTACACCTGAGTTCATCTCAGTTAATTTTTCTCTTTGTAAAATGGAAGTTTCTATTTGTTATAATAATGACCACAAGTAGCATTTATTGAACTTTCTGTATACAATGCTATGCAATGAAAGTTGCTGGAAAATTAGGTACCTCCAAATAGAAGGTAATATGCTACTTTTATGATAAAATATTTTATTTACCAAAGCTTTTTTGTTGATTTAAATATGCAACTTTGTGGAGGTATAGATTGAAAAGTTAGGTGGTTACTTATCTTTATTAATGTAATTATATAATTATATATAAAATTATATATTCTGTCTCTTATACACATCTTGTCAGAGGTTGAATTAAAGATCTTAGGTATAGATTGAAAAGTTAGGTGGTTACTTATCTTTATTAATGTAATTATATAATTATATATAAAATTATATATTTTATAAGCCATTGTATTAATTTAGAATGTTAGTTTCCACTTTCATAAAACAATTTTACTCAGACTGTTTACATATATTTTGACATCTAGTTCTCATCATTAATAAAATCACTTTTGAGTCACTTAACACATCATCTTTATCTCCATCTCCATGCTAGCATATAATACTTCTAATCCACATATAATGTTTTCACTAGAGATCTTTTCTAAGAGGCCAATCCCCACTCTGATAACATTAGGACATTTCCTGTATCCCTTCTATCCACAACTTAATAATTGAGTATCATTCTCTTTAAGATGGACAGTGATTTTTGGAAGTCTTGCTTGCAAAGACTTTCACCATCCAGTGTGTGTAACTTTCAGGACAGAGTCCGAGGGTAGGGGAGGGGGCAGTGGTGTGGGAATCACAGAAAAAGCCTTTATCTTTGTAAAAGTGTTTTAACCCTCTTCTAAAGCAATTCTTAAAAAAAAAAAAAAAGCTAGCATTGATGGAGGTCATTTGAGATTATCATATCTTTTCCAAATAGCACTTTTGTTTTTCAAAGCAAAGAAGAGAAAGCTTTGAGAGACTTAGTAAGGTGCTAAATATTAATATATGGATTCCTTGCCTTTGAAGGATATTTTGGGGGGTTAAAAAAAATCTTGCTTTATATTTAGAAAAAACTCAGTATTAGAGAAATAGTAACCATAGTGTTTACCCACCAGAAAGTTATATTTACTAGTAGTCAAAGAAAACATGAGACAACATGAAACAAACATTAAAAAGCACAAACCTGACAGAGATTTTAAAATCCCCTTTCCTTAATCTGTGGGCTTCCCTGGTAGCTCAGCTGGTAAAGAATCTACCTGCAATGCAGGAGACCCTAATTTGATTCCTGGGTCAGGAAGATTTGCTGGAGAAGGGATAGGCCATCCACCCCAATATTCTTAGGCTTCCATAGTGGCTCAGATGGTAAAGAATCCACCTGCAATATGGAAGACCTGGCTTCAGTCCCTGGGTTGAGAAAATCTCCTGGAGAAGGGAACAGCTACACACTCCAGTATTCTTGCTTAGAGAATTCCATGGACAGAGGAGCCTGGCAGGCTACAGTCTATTGGGTCACAAAGAGTCAGACACAACTGAGTGACTTTCACTTCACTTTATTTTCTTGATCTAGTGCTTAGGTGGTCTTCACAAGCTTGACAGTGGCATATTTGTCTCATTCCATTTACCTGGAGTGATCATCTTCTTTTCTTCACATGGTGAGATTTTGTACATTCTTTAGGAAAAAATACAAAAGTTTCTTTCAAAGCCACTTGTTCATACCACAGACATAGCAGTTTTTCATATCATATTTTTACCATGTGTGATTGTGCCCACATGCCCTACTGGACTGTAAGCTTTTTAAAGGTGTAAACTGTCTCCAACTAATTTTGTAACCCAGGCCCTGATTATAGAATTGAGGTCTTATGGGAGTTCAGTAAGTTCAGGTTAAAATGAACATCACAGCCATATTTTAGCATCAGCTGAAAGATAAGCTATAAGAAAGAACTGAATTCCAAACTGGCATTTTTGTGTAATCTCTACACATTGACTACAATTCTACCACTTTGAGCACATACTAAAATAGAATTCATGGGTGTGCAGAGTATTGCATGTTTACCAATCTGCTGGGCGCCTTATTTGATAAAAGCACAATGCAGAGAGCGGGGCCAACAGGAAGCTTTTGTACTGGGCTTTAAGGGCGGCTTTGGCAGAAAGAGTGGGAGCAAATGAGATGAAACCTTTCCAGGGACCAGACTCCACCTCTTTGGACTTACTTGAGGGTGAAATGGTAACAAAATGGCCCATCGGATAATTTTTGGAGGTGTTAGAAAACTTGTTCCAACAACAGCAGAGCCACTCCACAGATGATGTTACAGATGAGCCATGTATCTTGTGCAACATTGATGGTGAAAGCCACAAAAATACAGAATGAGAACCAGAAGTTCAGCTAAGCCTTCCAAAGAATGACACTGTTGCCAGAGGGAGGAGATGTTTTCCATTTCTGTAAGCCAAGGGGCAAGACCAAAGCAATTGCTACAATGGCTGGTTTATGATGGAAATTCTAAAAGCACAAATGACCATTAATGGAGAGAATAGCCACAAACATGAAACCTAGCTTCCATTATTTTATAACTTCTAGTTCAAGGGTTTTTTCAAGTGATTTAGCCAAGTTCAAAGTGAGTAGCTGTGACTGCAGCCAGAATTGAGTTATTTTCAATTAACAGAACTGGAACTATGCAAGGACTTGGTTAGGTGCTGGTTGGACACTGTGCCCAGCCTTGCTGAGACGTGTGGGTTGGTAAAGATCCCACTGGGAAATGGGTGAAATGAAAGGATTCAGATTTGGAAATAAAATACTTAGTGGGAGGAAGGGTCATTTGCTTAAAGGAATAAGGCTGTGTTGCCCCTGCAGTTTTAGGAAGTCAACCTTAGGAATTTTTTTTGTATTTTATTACTTGATTGCGCTTTTTCATTTTTATTTTGAGACTGGGGCTGTATCTGGAAGAAGAAGTTTTTAAATCAGTATTGAAAATACAAACAAAAGTAATGGATTTGGGAAAAATCAGCACAGAAATGTACAGGAAATCCAGAAACTGTGTTGGTTCTGGGAGCCTGTGTGTGGGGAGCCAAGGATGGAGGAAAACCAAGAGGTTTTTGTGTCGTGGAAGCTGAAGGAAGAGACTAGGATAGAAGGTCACAGTAATAAGCAAGGAGGGATGCTCCCAAGGGTCCAGAAAGGTCAGCTCCCATGGGATCCCCTCTGCTTCATGCTCTCTGGTATGTCAGTGTCTCTTCAGATGTGGTCCAGGATTGGATTCAGTTCTCCTACTAACTTGGCGTTGGACTATATGATCTGGTTTGTGTGTTCTAGCATTGTAGGCTGAGGTTGAATAGGTTTGTTATTAGCCACGTCGTGGTGTTAGATGATATTAAACACCTGTGGTCTCCAGGTCGTTTTTCATGATAGGCAGTGACTTCATAGCCAAACATAGGATATTATTTCTAGTAAGTTATACTGGACTATTTTGCCTCAGAATTCCATCTCACGGTGATTCCTCTAAATCCTCTGGTCTTTAGAGTATTATTTATTTGCATGTAGACTCATTGGCCTGTGACTTCTTAAAAAATAATGGATAAAATATCAGAAAGATGCTACCTGTTTCAAGTATTCTAAAATGATAAGTTTCTTGGGTTAAAACGCTTCTGTTATTGAACACTTTTGGGAAAGCACCATTCAAACGAAGTTGGTAATAATAATAGCTCATATTTGTCGAATGCATTACTTATTAGATAATTCTTGAAGCAACTGTGTGATGTAGAAAATATCACGATCTCATTTGAGAGGTGAGGAAACTAAGACAAAGGCAGGTTGTCCACAGTCACACAGATTATATTACCAGAACCAGGCTTTCCACCAGGCACTGTGGCTCCATGCCAGTGCCCCAAGCCATGACACCACACACACTCCGCGTGTGTTCTCTTTCAGAATTATCACTCTCAGAGGTGACACGAGGGAGTTTCCATGGAACTCCCAAGTTGACCACTTCAGTGACCCTGTCACCAAGAGAAATCCATGCTATTTAGCATGACCTTTGCATAGGGAAAACTAGTCAATCTAATCACACTAGGACTATAGCCTTGTCTAACTCAATGAAACTAGGCCATGCCCGTGGGGTAACCCAAGATGGGTGGGTCATGGTGGAGAGGTATGACAGAATGTGGTCCAATGGAGAAGGGAATGGCAAACCACTTCAGTATTCTTGCCTTGAGAACCCCATGAACAGTATGAAAAGGCAAAATGATAGGATACTGAAAGAGGAACTCCCCAGGTCAGTAGGTGCCCAACATACTACTGGAGATCAGTAGAGAAATAAGTCCAGAAAGAATGAAGGGATGGAGCCAAAGCAAAAACAATACCCAGCTGTGGATGTGACTGGTGATAGAAGCAAGGTCCAATGCTGTAAAGAGCAATATTGCATAGGAACCTGGAATGTCAAGTCCATGAATCAAGGCAAATTGGAAGTGGTCAAACAGGAGATGGCAAGAGTGAACGTCAACATTCTTAGGAAT
>SJYT01059810.1:159848-228955 GCA_006410635.1 Cephalophus harveyi
GGTCCCATCACTTCATGGGAAATAGATGGGGAAACAGTGGAAACAGTGTCAGACTTTATTTTTTTGGGCTCCAAAATCACTGCAGATGGTGACTGCAGCCATGAAATTAAAAAACGCTTCTCCTTGGAAGAAAAGTTATGACCAACCTAGATAGCATATTCAAAAGCAGAGACATTACTTTGCCGACTAAGGTCTGTCTGTCAAGGCTTTGGTTTTTCCAGTAGTCATGTATAGATGTGAGAGTTGGACCGTGAAGAAGGCTGAGTGCCGAAGAATTGATGCTTTTGAACTGTGGTTGGAGAAGACTCTTGGGAGTCCCTTGGACTGCAAGGAATCCAACCAGTCTATTCTGAAGGAGATCAGCCCTGGGATTTCTTTGGAAGGAATGATGCTCAAGCTGAAACTCCAGTACTTTGGCCACCTCATGGGAAGAGTTGACTCATTGGAAAAGACTCTGATGCTGGGAGGGATTGGGGGCAGGAGTAAAGGGGACGACAGAGGATGAGATGGCTGGATGGCATCACCGACTCAATGGACGTGAGTTTGAGTGAACTCTGGGAGTTGGTGATGGATAGAGAGGCCTGGCGTGCTGCGATTCATGGGGTCGCAAAGAGTCGGACACGACTGAGCGACTGAACTGAATTTGCATAGGGAAACAGTGATCATTTATTATATCTTTGCTTCATACTGCCAACTTATGTTCAGGGTCCAATGTAGAATTTTTCCCCCAATTTACCATCCATCTTACTCATCTGTGAGATTCCAGAATAAATCTTTCCCACATTTTGGATGTTAAGACATTTTCCCTTCAGACCTCTGGCATCTGCCTATGTTCCCTCTTCTGCCTTATACTCTTGGTTGTAGATACACACTCAAACTGACCTATGGGGAAAACACTAGTGTTTGTGAAATGGTTCTTACCCTAGGAAAGTGTGAAAGAAGCCTCATGACACACGGGATCAACTGAAAAGCTGGGAGAGGGCCGAGACTAAGAAGGCTCAGGAGTGACTCCCTTCTTCTTCTTTCTTCTGACTTTCTTGTTTCTTGCTGTGAACATAGACTCTGGCCTCATTTTTCATCTCAAAAACTTCCTCTGAGTTTCTGCAATTTCACAGATTTAACTTAAATAAGAGCACCCCAGTCACGACACTGCAAGACCATGGGCCTCAGGTGCTTACAAACAACTTGACTTTCCCTTGGTGACAATTTACATCTGTCACCAGGTGTTCATCTCTTTGAGTCTGATGACAAGGCAAGGGTCTAGCTATCAATGGATCAGTGCCCCTCTGTTCAGTATGACCAGCTCTGAGCAGGGGCAGCAAGGTCTGGCCTGAGTTGCTCATAGTTCACATCTGTGGAAAGAAGCAAAACCTTTCAGCAGGGACATACATGGATTCTGCTGGTGTGCTAAAGCCTTTTGTTCCCTTTTTTGGCTGTGTTCTCTTTTTGCGGCTTGTGTGATCTTAGTTCCTCAACTAAGTGTTGAACCTGGGCTGTCAAGAGTGAAAGTATGGAGTCCTAGCCACTGGACCATCAGGGGGTTCCCCTGAAGTGTGGTTTGAATTGCCTATGAAGTGAGCAAGATTACACAGTTTGTTCTGTAGTGACCATACCTCTCAGGACTATACGGTGTAATGCACTTAAGCATGGGAAAATTATTTTAAAGGCACTGACAGTCTTATCCTCTAAATTGGATTTCCTGTTTCTTCTCCCAGTTTCAAAATTATAGAGGTGTCTTTCTACTTCACCTTCATCATGTTACACTGTCTTCTCTAAGCATTGGTCCAACTCACATTTTCATATTTCTTTTGCCCCAATCATAGCTTAAAAAAATAGACATTTCTTTCTAACTGCGCCATATCCCAAAGTTTAGCTAATTTGTATATGTGCCCGTGGGATGGTCAGAAAGCTACCATGTAGGTCCATGAGTTTTTTTCTTAGACTGAGTTCTTCAGAGAGTTTCCCTTTTCTTACCTACCCCAACCCTCAAATTATTCCTGACTTTGTGGACAGAGTTTAATTTTTTTTTTAAGAGTATGTCTTTTTTTCTTGAATTTCCTTTTTCTATTGAATTTCTTTGTTCTTTCATTAATTTTTTAATTAATTTTTTTTTTGGTCCATGTGCTCGTATCTCCTTTCAGAATCTCTCTCCCTAAAGCCTCATGCCTATGACTGACATGTCATCACAGGCTCGAAGGAAATGGATCACTCTCTCGTAATGGCTTGTTCATTTCTACAGTTACAACCACGTCTCTGCTGGTCAGGATTAGTTCAGGAAAGCGCATCGCTTCACTCAGCACTCTATGACAGAGTACAGAATATAAAGAATTCAGCAAACAGCATGCTTTTTTTAAGAACAAGACACCTGAGAGATGTCCACGTAGACATCTGACCTCTGCCATTCCTGGTGTCTTTTTGCTCCACTAGTGTTGATATCTTTCCTTTAAAACAAAAAAGCAAAAAACTTCTGCTGAGGAAGAAGGTGATGTGGAGGATAAAGCCCCCATAACTGGCTACTAAATCTGGCTTCATTCCAGAGTCATTTAGGTAACTTGTTTAAAAATATATTCATAGACCGTAGACCCCATCCCAGCCCCATTCAGTCAAAATCCCCAGGGATCCCAATAGAGCAAACCCTGCATTAGCCTCAGTTTAGCAGCTGGGGCCACTGTCTGCAGCCCACTTCCACCATGACAGCACGTTTCAATCTCACTTCAAACTCTCTCCTGGGAAGTTGTAAGGATTATAATAGGTGTCTTCTTCGCCTACACCTTCAAGGGCTGTTCCATGTTTCTTTTGCAACAGGGCTCACTTTTCCATTGCTACAGCCAAAGCTGTACAAAATCAAGCATACATTATATGCTTTGATTCCCTAAGGCTCACTGATACTATTATGTTTATCTCAGTACATTAAAATGTCAGATTCACTTTGCAGTGTGTGAATTCTGATTCTAAACTTCCTCCCCACCTTCTTTATTTGACACCTTTGCCACTATCATCTTCCATTATATCATTTCAACATTCTTTCTAATGCCTGCCCTTTCCCCTTATGTCCATTTCAAGTCTTCTCAATTATGTCAGTGAATTCTGTCGAATGTATGTCCCTGTAGCCTTTATAAGATTCACTTCATCCCTTGCCAAATCCTCTTTCTGATGTCACCTTCCCCAGCTATTTATATCATTGCTTTTTGCACTTCCATGTCCTCCTTTCAGTGACAAAACAGTGCGCTACTAATGAAAAGCATCCTTGAGAACATCACTGATGTCCATCAGTCTTCCAGTCTTACACTCATGTTGTTCAAGTTTGCAGCCTGAGTAGTATTTTCCGTAACTACATCTCTGCAGCATCAGGCCCACAGGCCTGATTAAGGAATACTGTGGGCTTTCCAGGTGGCTCAGAGGTAAAGAATCTGCCTGTCAACGCAGGAGACACAGGAGACATGGGTTCAATCCTTGGGTCAGGAAGATCCTCTGGAAATGGCAACTTGCTCCAGTATTGTTGCCTGGGAAATGCCATGGACAGAGGAGCCTGGTGGGCTATAGTCCATGGGGTCGCAAAGAGTTGGAGATGACTGAGCAACTGAGCACAGGAAAGAATACTAGCTGCTTTATGGAGAACTCAGAAATGCTCAGAGGCTTAGTACAATACAAGTTTACTTCTCTGTCATGTTGGAGACCAGTTCAGGTGTTCCTCCGCCTTCTGTATGGTGGCTCAGGAATGCAGACAAAGGGGAACTGCATTTGGGGAAATCACATAGCTCTCTCTGCCACACATGTTGACAGATGTCTTACAAATAAAGAGACCAGTGTTCTCATAAATTTGAGAAATGTCGAATCAAACACAATGCAACAGGATCTGTTTTGTTCTGTTTTTGCTGTAGTACTTCCTCAGGCTTTTACCGTCCTAAATAGGCATTGCTCATTTATTTATCCACACATTCAGTCACTCACATATATTTTAGACACATAGGCTGTGGAAATACAACTGTTTTAGCGTCAGTGTTCCTTGTTTTCATGGAGGAGACAGATGTTAATCAATTTATTATTGTTACTGTTGTCGTTTAGTCGCTAAGTCGTGTCCACCTCTTTGAGACCCCATGGACTATTGCCCGCCAGGCTCTTCTGTCATGAGATTCTCCAGGCAAAATATACTGAAGTGGGTTGCCCTGTTCTCCTTCAGAGGATCTTCCCAATCCAGGGATAGAACCCATGTCTCTTGCATTGGCAGGCAGATTCTTTACTGCTAAACCACCAGGGAAGCCCTTAGTCAGTTTGCAACAGTATACCAATTTAGTCACAAGTTGGGTTAAATGTTATCAGGAATATTATCCAGGGTTCCTGAGGAAGAGTCACTGGACAAGGTGTTGCAGAGCTGGAGGTTTCAGTAAAGGAAGTTGTGGTTGAGGAACTGTCAAAAGCAAACAGGACTTCCCTGGTGGCTCAGATGGTAAAGTGTCTATTTCGCTTCAGCTGTGTCCAACTCTTTGTGACCCCATGGCCTGTAGCCCGCCAGACTCCTCTGTCCATGGGATTTCCCAGGCAAGAATGCCGGACTGGGTTGTCATTTTCTTCTGCAAGGAATTTTCCTGACTTAAGGATCAAATGCACGTCTCTTATATCTCCTGCATTGACAGGTGGGTTCTTTACTACTAGCACCACCTAGGAAGTCCAGTTAGGTATAAAGAAATTCCTAAATAGAGAGCATTTAATTCTTTAGGGGCTGAGATATAATTAATGGTTCATCTCTCAAGACATTTAATTTTCTTCTTGTTTTCTGTCTATAGCCTGCTTCTATGATGCATTTTGACAATTGTCTCAAAGGATAAATGGGAAAGCCAACATTTTGGTCCACTTGTTTCACTCCAAGCTCTATTAAGAAATATAATGAAAAAATGTCAATTCCATTGACTAACAGGAGTTTTGGGTGTTAGCCCTGTAACTTAAAAAATTATTTTTGTTACTCTCTGTTATCACAGAGAATAAGGACTTTGCTGTTATATTTTCTTTTAATTTAACAATTCTTATTTTTAAAACTAATTGCCAATGAAGGAAGCAAGAGCAATACTTGAGTTGTTGATGCCTTGAATTACTTCTCAATGCCTCAGTTTCCAGAGCTCTAAAATGGAGATAATAATACTATCTGCATAATAGGGCTACCGGAATTTTAAAGTAGGTAATACATGGGGCTTCCCTGGTGGTCCAGTGGATGAGAATCTGCCTGCTAATGCAGGGAACACAGGTTCGATCCCTTGTCCTGGAAAATCCTACATGCCTCAGAGCAACTAAAGCCGATCTGCCACAACTACTGAGCGTGTGTACCCACAATCCATGATCCACAGCAAGAGCCACCACAATGAGACCCCTGAGCACCATAACTAGAGAGTAGCCCCTCCTACCACAACTAGAGAAGCCTGCGAGCAGCAACTAAGATCTAGCACAGCCACAAATGAATAAATTTAAAAAATCATATGGCCTTAGACAATTACCACTTCTCAATATTCTCACTTAATAAGCTTGGAAACTTTGCTGCTGCTGCTGCTAAGTCACTTCAATCATGTCCGACTCTGTGCGACCCCAGACGGCAGCCCAACAGGGTCCCCCGTCCCTGGGGTTCTCCAAGCAAGAACACTGGAGTGGGTTGCCATTTCCTTCTCCAATGCATGAAACTGAAAAGTGAAAGTGAAGTCGCTCAGTCGTGTCCGACTCTTAGCGACCCCATGGACTGCAGCCCACCAGGCCCCTCCGTCCATGGGATTTTCCAGGCAAGAGTACTGGAGTGGGTTAAGAGTTAAAAAAAAAAAAAAAAAATTATAAATGAAGTTTGGCTCAGTGGGTAAAGAAGCTGCTTGCAATGGGTTCGATTCCTGGGTTGGGAAGATTCCCTGGAGAAGGGCATGGTAACCCACTCCAGTATTCTTGTCTGGAGAATCCCATGGACAGAGGAGTCTGGAGGGCTACAGTCCATAGTTGCAAAGAGTCAGACATGACAGAAGTGACTGAGCACAAAAAAATTAGATAATACATGGAAAGGGCTTAGAATGATACTCAGCACAGAGTAAGTGCTAATAAATATTATTTATTATTTTTTTAACATAAACAAATTTATGGATAATTTGTTGTTCTAAAACATTTTGCAGTAAATGAAAAGCTAGTTTCCAAAACAGCCTTCCCAATGTGACTAGCTTAGATTGGCCCTGTGTTGAAAGCAGGGCTTCCCTTCTGTGGCCTCTCAGATTTCCTCCCAAAGCCACAGGGATTGGGTGTTATCTAATCTAAGAGTGGTGTAGTTAAAATCCCATTTGCTGGCCAAAGAAAAGCAGAGAAGTGGAGGAGATGGGATGTGGTAGCAGCAGCGGGTCTGCACTGACTCTATTATCAGGGCACCTCCTTAAACACTTCCTGGGCAGATGAGTCATGCTTCCTGGAACTGTCTGTTAGAGGAAGTTTGCTTCTAGGATGGCTGGCATGTTGCTTAGAATTCAGAGATAAGCTATTTCAATTCTAAGGACAACCGCTATTCAAAACCACACATAAAAAGTGAAAACAGTGTGCTAAATGATTCAGTTGAGGCCTCTCTACCGGATATGAATCTAGCATTGGACAGAGCAGGATCTGGATTCAAAGGAGTTTAGAATGAAGCGTATCCATTGGTTAATTAAGCAAAATACTTTGTAGTGTCATTAATTATAACAAGAAGCATTTTAGACGACTTTGAAGACTCCACAGTTGCCCAAGTAAAATGTTATTTTTTTAATTATATAATTTAAAAGGAGAGATGTTTATCTCAGTATAACCAAAATCCTTTTCCTTAAAAAAGGCTGATCATTTCTCACCATCCCTCACAGTGAAGAATTTTCACGTAGTTGCATTAATTTGTTGCCGTTAATGAGGCAAACACATTAGACTTCAAAAGAGAGCCTTTTTGCTCAGATTCAAAAGAAATTGTGTTTTCCCTCTCATATTCTCTCAAACATGAAGGACAGGATCAGGATCAATAATAATCAGCCCTACCAATAATTTCCACACTACCTGGAAGCCAGTGAAAATTCCATTAGATGCTCAAAACTTGAAAGTGCTCTTTGCACACTTCCTTTCCCGGTGGTCCTCAGCTCACTTTGCTCCTCAGACCACAGGCATCAAGTGCATGCATGTAAGGCCCCTTCTACCATCCAACAGGCACAGGGCATGGAGAAGGTGTCGATCAGAAGGCTGAATCCAAAAGTTAGGAGTTGCTGTGAATTTCGATTAATTACACTGATTGACTACTTTTTACAATGGGAACAATTTCCACCTGCAACATTTCAGAATTTTGTCAAAAATGACATATTTTCTAAAAATTATTTATTTATGGCTGTGCTGGGTCTCTGTTGCTGAAAGCAGGCTCTCTATTTGTGGCCAGCAGGGGCTACTTGCCATTATAGTCTCTGGGCTTCTCATTGTGGTGGCTTCAGTGGTAGAGCACCGGCTCTAGGTGCACAGGCTCAGTAGTTGCAGCGTATGGGC
The DNA here is from genome assembly GCA_006410635.1 of Cephalophus harveyi. Taxonomy (NCBI): domain Eukaryota; kingdom Metazoa; phylum Chordata; class Mammalia; order Artiodactyla; family Bovidae; genus Cephalophus; species Cephalophus harveyi. Next base: position 167,352 of record SJYT01059810.1, read on the forward strand.
CTGGTTGCTCCAGTGCATGTGGGATCATCCCAGGCCAGGGATCAAGTGTCCCCTGCATTGGCAGGTGGATTCTTAGCTACTGTGCTACTGTGCTGTGCTTAGTTGCTCAGTCGTGTCTGACTCTTTGTGACCCCATGGACTTAGCCCACCTGGCTCCCCTGTCCATGGGATTCTCCAGGCCAGAATACTGGAATGGGTTGCCTTTCCCTTCTCCAGGGGATCTTCCCAACCCAGGGATCAAACCCAGGTCTCCCGCATTGCAGGTGAATTCTTTGCCATCTGAGTCACCAGGGAAACCCAAGAATACTGGAGAGGGTAGCCTATCCCCTCTCCAGGGGATCTTCCCTACCCAGGAATAGAACCGGAGTCTCCTGCATTGCAGGCAGATTCTTTACCAGCTAAGCTACCTGGGAAGCCCCTTAACTATTGTACCACCAGTTCAGTTCAGTTTAGTTCAGTCACTCAGTTGTGTCTGACTCTTTGCAACCCCATGAATTGCAGCACGCCAGGCCTCCTTATCCATCACCAGTTCCTGGAGTTCACTCAAACTCACGTCCATCGAGTCGGTGATGCCATCCAGCCACCTCATCTTCGGTTGTCCCCTTGTCCTCCTGCCCCCAATCCCTCCCAGCATCAGAGTCTTTTCCAATGAGTCAACTCTTCGCATGAGGTGGCCTAGGTACTGGAGTTTCAGTTTTAGCATTATTCCTTCCAAAGAACACCCACGACTGATCTCCTTTAGAATGGACTGGTTGTGTCTCCTTGCAGTCCAAGGGACTCTCAAGAGTCTTCTCCAACACCACAGTTCAAAAGCATCAATTCTTCGGTGCTCAGCTTTCTTCACAGTCCAACTCTCACATCCATACATGACCACTGGAAAAACCATAGCCTTGACGGACCTTTGTTGGCAAAGTAATGTCTCTGCTTTTGAATATGCTGTCTAGGTTGGTCATAACTTTCCTTCCAAGGAGTAAGCGTCTTTTAATTTCATGGCTTCAGTCACCATCTGCAGTGATTTTGGAGCCCCCCAAAATAAAGTCTGACACTGTTTCCACTGTTTCCCCATCTATTTGCCATGAAGTGATGACCAAGCAAGTCCAAAAGTGACATCTTTACCCTCCAGTTCTTACACGGACTTATTTATTGAACAAGATTTCTTACTTATTGAACAAGCTTTCTTTTCTCGCCCTCTCTCAATTGGAAAAGAGTGTATGGCTGTGCTCTGGGTCCTTCCAGCTCCAGCTTCTATGGTTTCATGTTGCGCTATAGTTATCACCCTGTTTCTGAGTCCATCTGTAGCCGATGGTGAGGCTCTTAGGAGGCAGAATAATTTTTTTAAATGTTGAATGCTTCACAATAGTATAGTTGGCAGAGGAAAGGCTGTGGTTCATGGAACTAAATGTTCATCATACACACTAGGGAGAACATGCTTGACTTTCAGAGCATTTCACTTGCCACTATGGAGGGAATTAGGTGCTTATTGGTCCATCAGTGACTATCAAAATTTATGTTAGTAAGAGCTCTTTAGTCCCTGGACAACTGAAAGGATGCTTTTTTTAAAATACAGAATTAGTCTAATTAATAATAAAAGCCTAGTTATGATTTTAAAAAGGAAGCATTAGGGACAAAATATGGTTTTAAATTAATGCTGAAGATTACCTTATATAATAACATTTTAATGGGCTAATTTTCAGGGATAATCTTGAGATACATGAAAAAGATTATGGAGACAGTACAATATTTTTAGTAGACCAGCTGGGTATCTGAGAACCTAAAAGGGTATGAAATTCTGAGCCTGGAAAAATATTACCAATACATACCTACCTTGCTATGTCAATAGGGTCCCAGAGATAATACTTAAAAAAATAAACTTATCTGATCACATAGCAATACAGTCATTGCAGACAATGTGGAAAATATAGAAAAACCTAGATAAAATAAAAATAACACAAATTATATCACTACTGATAATATTTGGTGACATTTACTTACTAAAGTCCCTCCCTATTTTATTTTAATATTCAAAGAGGATCATTTTGTACATACTATTCTCTTTATTTGCTTTTTTAAAACTTCTTATTTTCTATTAGAATCCAGCTGATTAACAACATTGTGATAGTTTCAGGTGGACAGCAAAGGGACTCAGCCATACATATACATGTATCCATTCTCCCCCCAACCCCGCTCCTATCCAGGCTGCCCCATAACATTGACTAGAGTGCCCTTTGCAATGCAATGGGTTATCCATTTTAAATACAGCAGTGTGTACATGTTGATCCCAAACTCCTTAATCATCCCTTCCCCCATTCTTCCCCCCTCCATCATAAGTTCTGTACTATTATTCTTGCTGCTAAGTCGCTTCAGTTGTGTCTCTCTGCGACCTCATAGACGGCAGCCCACCAGGTTCCTCTGTCCCTGGGATTCTCCAGGCAAGAATATTGGAGTGGGTTGCCATTTCCTTCTCCGCTTCTTTAATGAGTTTTTAAACATGTAACAGTAGCTTGCGAATGTTTCTCCTTGTTATTTATTACACCACATCATTTGCAACATCAAATGTTTCATCATCACAATTTAACTACCCATTTTCCTTGAGAAACACTTAGAATCTTTGCAAATGTCCACTATTATAAACAGTGCTGAGATAAAATGTCTTTGTAGTTAAACTTTTGCATACATCCATGGTTAAACAATGATTAAAAAAACAAGCAAACAAACCAACCCAAATCAGCCTTGGTGGCATCTAAAATAAGTAATATGTAGAAAGCAGAAGTAAATATCCATGCACTATTAAGAGAGGACAGCAACTAGCCACCACATGGAAGGTGACTGTATGATCTGTACTGGAGTCCAGCCTTTAATTCAGAGCGACACAAAATAATTCCAAATGTGGGCTTTCAATGGGTTTCTTGGTCTCATGCAAAGCTCAGGGTTGTGAGTCATTGTTTAATTTTAGACGGGTACCTCATGCTTCCTGCCCCACCCTGCAGCACATGGCAATGGCTTTTCCTGTGCCTGGTGGGAAGCGGGGAGTAGGGGGTGGGCAAGATATGCCTCTGTACCTACTGCGCTGTGCCCACCCTTGTGTCACATGCTGGAACCTTCACCCCCCCATCTCCCCACCCCCTGGGGTGTCACAGAGCCAGTGGTGCTCTGCTTATGCATGCTTATTTAAACATTTGTCTAATTTATCTTCCAAGATCAGATTGCATTTTTACCACACCTCCCCCTGCACCCCCCCTCTGCCCAGGCTCTTGTCATCCACAATGGGGGCCTTTTACCCTCCTAGATGAATCTTGCTTGGCAGTTTCTTCTGTTCTTACAAGAGCATCTCAAAGCCTTTCAGATTTAAAGTAAACTCTGAAAGTTCCAAGCCAGGAGATTTGTGTGTGAACTTGGGCAACAGTGTTCTCAGTAACTAACAAAGCAGCTCCCATAGTTCCTGGTATAGTTAATGTTGGGGTGGGGAAAATCTGAAGAGGTGCTCCAAGAATTCAGCAGTTCCTGGTCCTCTCAGGAGCTCCAATGGCCAAGCAGCCGGAGCTGCAGGCTGGCCAGACGGAAAGTGGGGTGGAGGCTGCAACAGGAAAAAACACATGTATTTTGCTATCCACTGGTTGCTCCTTGATCTGTCACCAGGGCAGCCTTGACAGATTGCCCAATGTCCTCTTCACCACCAGACCTGTGATGATCCACCACCTTCTTCCACCCACACCACGCTTTCAGACTCCCCCACTGTATGATCTACGCCGAGCTCTGCACCCCACATGGCAGGGATGGCCTCAGTCTCCACACAAAACCAGGTTGTCATAGCAACACCCTGCCGGCCCTGGCCTTCCATCTCCTCCCAAGTGATTTGCTGATTTCTTGCTTCCCTGTTTGGTCTGCCAGGGATGATTTCTGAGAAATATTTTACATGAGTCAGTTCAAGTTCTTTTTACCCATCATATTATTTTCTGTCAAAATTATTTCCGGTAGAGTTTCTGCAGAAGCAATGTTGGTTCCGTTTGCCACTGACCAAGAGTTACAATAACATTTGAGTCCATATGCCAGGACTCACACCCAACCTATTATATGTTTTTTTTGGTATGCTAACCACAACAGCCCTACGAGACAAGTACCATTAAGAGGCCAAGTTTGCAAAGAACTCTTAGCTTATGGAGGTTAAGTAATTTTCACAAGTTTATGTTCTAAGTGAATTTTAAGAGCTAGACTGGACTTTGAATCTAGAGCCCAACATTGGCCATATTCAGTTCAGTTCAGTCTCTCAGTCATGTCTGACTTTGCAACTCCATGGACTGCAACACGCCAGGCTTCCCTGTGTATTCCGACCACCTCTTCTTAACACCTTCTGCTTCCGCTAGGTCCGTACCATTTCTGTCCTTTGTTGTGTACTCTAATGTGTTCCTACAGTACAATCACTGTCCTGCTCTCAACTGAAAGATAATCTTCTACTAGTGACCTTGACTTTCATAAGTCACTCTATGGACTCATTGAGTGTAATTCTCAGAAATTTAACCATCGTCTTTACATTGACCAGAAATTTTCTTCTCTAAAAATATTAGGAACTCTATACTATACCTAGAATTCTCCCTCACAGCAGATGAATTATTTTAACTACATGCTAAACTCTAAAGGATAAAGTTCTTTTGGAGTTTTTAAAGATCTGTAATAGGAAATGGACCAAATTTTTTTCCAGAAATGTTTGCATATTTTAATGATATCTTCCCAAAAAGCTCTTGATTTCTTTATATGAGTTATATTTAATTATTCTTAAAATTAATCCTCCACTATAAACATTATTTTCTTCCAGAAAAATTTCAAGTAAATAAGAAAAACCGTACTTAGAAAAGTATGAACTAGCTGCCAGTCTATAATAGAGAGGGCTTCCCTGGTGGCTCACTGGTAAAGAATCTGTCTGCAATGCGGGAGACCTGGGTTTGATCCCTGGGTTGGGAAGATCCCCTGAAGAAGGGAATGGCTACCCACTCCAGTATTCTTGCCTGGAGAATCCCATGGACAGAGCAGCCTGACCGGCTACAGTCCATGGGGTCATAAAGAGTCAAACATGACTGAGCAACTAACACTTCACTTCACTTCACTTCTTTAATAGAAAGGGTTGAGTTTTAGGTGTTATTCACTGTCGTTCTAAGATGAGTTTAGAATAGAAGTCTGTCTATACATCCCAAGCTGAGATAGGAGTTAGTTATAATTTCATTCACTAGGATCACAAATTTTCAAAATCACCAAAGAATTTAGCAACCAAGTAGTGCTTGAAAACTACATTTCTGTTCTGAGCATCTTGCGGTTCATAAGGTTGATTCACACCGAGGGAGCAGCTGACACTAGCTGACATTCCTCCAGACTTGAGTTCCAGTGATTCATAAAGTACCTATAGAAACCTTAATCTTACAAAAATCTCACTCTGTCAGTGGTGAGTCTTTGGTTTTCTGTCTTCCATTTGTATGCATGGGTCTATACTATTTTGGAGTCCACAGATCATTTTATGTTGCAACCATAGTCTGAAATCTCTAATGGTCTCATCAGCCATGCAAGCACCAAATTATCAAACCCACGCAAAGGAAGTAGATAGAAGTTGGTAAATGTGGCTTAGGCAAGAGATTTCCTTCCTCTTTGAGTGTCTTAAGAGTGGTTGAGATATTTCAGGGTGGTGTGGAGGGTGGAAGATCTAAAACACAAAAATCCTAAATGAATCTTCTCAAGAGAACACCTGATAAGATGCTACACAAGAGGTTTTGTACATACAGGGATGCACATGTGAAGATACATTAAATGGCAACTTGAAAACATGAGCAACATTTTAAGTATTTAAAAAAAAAAAACAACCCAAACCTTTAAACACAGTAGTACAAATTTGATCTTCATATTCAAAATAAGAATGTCAATCTTTCACTTCTTAATTTCTACGATTTTTCTTTCTATGGATGCAAGTCCAACCTCAAGTACTGTTTAGAAGGAGTAAATCTTGAAGCTTTCTAAAAGCAGGGGAGCTGGTACCCTTCTCAGGACTGAGCTGCGTGCTGGCCAATAGCCCCAATGAGTCACAGCTGGAATGTCCTGTGGTTAAGATTCTGCTCTGAAAACAGAATCAGGAGCAGCAGGCACCAACTGGTTTCCGTGGTAACTGGTATTTGTGTACTTTGAGAAATGACTGTTCCTTTTTGTGTGGTAAATTTACACGGGAATGAATTATTGAGGTGACGTTAGCCATCTGTGTGAGGGTAAATAATAAGTCCCTGATTTAATTAAGTGTAAACCTTAGAAGGACGTAAAATTAGGGAAATGGGATTTTTTTTCTAGAGAGATTTTGTTCTACACTAATTAATTTATTTGACATTATATTTAAGCATTTCCATCAATGTCTGTTTGATGCTTATTTTGATGTATCAGTCTCTCTCCTCCAAAGGCAAAAAGAAACTAATTGTTATTCATCACTGTTTCTCTCAAACCCCCTCCCTTTGCCCCCACCCCCCTATTCCATTCACAATGTGTTATTTAAGAACCACTGGGATTCAGAGGCTCTCCTTCAATGGAGTAATCCCATCCGGAAGGAAGAAAAAAAAATCCCCTTCAAGTCATGTGAAAATGTCACGTTTCTTAACCTTGCCGAGCTGGGAGGCAAAAACCCTACACTGATTCTGACCATGAAGAATCTCAAATATGGTTCGTAACAATGTCCCTACCTAGTATTTCAGAAGATCCATGAAGTTCAGGGCAACTGTGGTCCTAGAGAAATCTTACCTCGTTTTGTTGGATAAAGATGAAGTAATTAAAGTTTTGGTCACTGCACTAAAACCCAAAGTTCAAAATGAGCCTTTTGGAGTGGAGAACAGTGGAGTGTTTTCTGACTTATTATGCCTCAGCTTGGAAACAGTATGTTTATTTTTGTATTAATTAGTTTTGAAGTGGAATTCATACACTAGGTTTAATAAAAGAACTCTGTGGCCGAAATAAATACCCTACAGTGAAGCAGTAGTTTAGGAGTAAACAGATTGCAACACAGACTCCTCCCCTACCTCCACCTCCTGCAGTGGATGGTAGGGTCCAGATGGGAGGTGAAGGGCTGTTTTTGTTTCCTCTTCTTTTTATTCTTTCTCTCATTTCTACCCCCTCTTTGTGACGTCTGTCAATCGTCTACAACCTTAGAAGCTTGATCATAAATATACATATTCAAAGCAGCAGTATTTAAAAAATTAAAAGGAAGATGTAAGGATAAGACTGTAAAATAAACCCCATCTTTATCATTTGTATAAAATACTTAGGTTTAGTACCTAAGGGGAGTGAGTGAGTGAGTGGAGTTGTAGGGGAAGTGGTTGCAATTCTTCACTGAAGCTATATGGGGAATGTACCCTGGACAAAGCCCTATGCTGGGCTTTGAGGAGATTTGAAAGGTGGTCTGGGATCTAAGGAAACTTGAAATCAGTGGGGGAGAAAGGCACACATCTCTGTCACCAGAATGTGACCATTTCCACAAAGAAGCACAAATGAAAAACTTAGGGATTTCAAAGGAAGGCTCATTTATGACTGTCTACAGGATTACGGAAGGCTCTGTAGAGGGGATTTGTAGAATTTGATTATGAAGTTTTCTATGCTCGGGTCAATATGTTTCAAAAGGTATTTTCTATCATAACATTTCAGCTAATAAAAATAATTTTGTCAGTTTGGAATTTGTTGAATCCAGATGATACATTTACATACAAATACATACACATACACTCACATATACATGCACATGTGTGTACTCTCCAAGGGAAGAATAAAGGAAGCCCATGATCAGACATTTTCCATTTTATTATAACAGGCAGCACATCCCAAGGGTAAGTGGAACAAAGTGTCTAATGTGGACACTAGGGGATGAAAAGAAAATACAATGTTCTGAGTCCTAAGGAAGCAAATCTTTCTGGATTATCATTATTTTTTCTGATTGAAGAAAGAGAGATGGCAGAAAATTTTTTTTTTTTTTTGGAGATTTTTTTTTTTAGTTTGGAGATGTATCTAATGAAATTAAGCAGATAAAGTGTACACAACAGGGTATATAAATACCTCAGTGGGAAAATGGGCAAAGACCTCAGCAGAAAAGTTCCAAAAGAAGAAAAAGAAATGCACAAGAAACATGAAAAAAGTTCCAATCCCAAAGTAACAAATTCAGATGACTACAAGCAGAAAATAAATTTGCACTATTAGCCCCAGTTTTAATAATAATTTTACTCAAAATTGCCAAAGTTGCACTGCAAGAAATATTCCATAAACTTCTGATGGGAAAATAAATGTGTGTAAAATTTCTGGTAAGAAATTTAATAATACATATCTAGAGTCATGGAAGATTCTATTCTTTTGATTCACTCCCTTAGGAATGTTTCCTAAAAGAAATTTAAACTATCAAACAAAGATTTATATTTATTTGCCCTCAAATTGGAAATATCTTAAGTGAACAATTGGAGAAGAAAATGGCAACCCACTCCAGTATTCTTGCCGGGGAAATCCCATGGGCAGAGGAGCCTGGTAGGCCAAGTCCATGGGGTTGCAAAGAGTTGGACATGACTGAGCAAGGAGCACTAATTAACTAGTGAACACAGCAGAATTGTAATGTAAATACAGCATATTAACAGTATGTTATGCCACTCTTAAAAATGGTTACATAGCCTACTTAGTGACAACCTTAGTGAAAAACGGGGAACACAATTAAATGTGTAGCCCAAATTGATACACACATATTCACACATTTCCTTGCACATAGATGTACATGTATATATACAAACAAATGAAAAAAAAAATGGTCAGAGAAGCTTCTGGTATGAACAAAATATTAACAATGGTTTGCTTTCAGTGGGATTAATTTTTGTATTTTCCTTTCAGAGCTTTCTAAACTGTCTGATTGTTTATAGTTAGTATTTATTTTTAAAACTTACAGTTGTAATACTGTTATTCATCTAGCATCTCTTATGAGTGATTCATATGTGAACCCATCTCATCCAGGCCAGCATTTCCATCTTCTGTGCCTGGATTATACCTTGGAGGGACCTCTCTCTGCATATAATTATCTATTTTTAATTCCTGGCCTCAGCCCACTTCAGTAGATTTACCCTTAACTTTTGAACCAAGAAACAGCTTTAGCTGCATGCGTGGACCTTGCTCCTCATGCTGGTGTTTTCTCTCTGATTTCAGCTCTATGATGGCCCACAGCGGATGGGGCGCTTCTGTGGAACAGACATTCCACCTTCAGGGAGCACCACAGGCTCCAAGTTTCATGTGCTGTTTTATACGGATGGAGTCGGTCACCACGAGAAAGGATTTCAGATGCAGTGGTTCATCCAAGGTAAGCTGCCCCCCGCCAACTCCCGGCTGATATCAGTCGTATTTGGTAGTTGCTCTTTGACCAAGAATCATTCCCTTTTCAATTCCACGTTTGAAAACAATTTCCATCCACTGAAAGAGGAACACTAATGGTGCCAGGCTTTAGAAAGTTTACTCAGACATTGATGGCTCTAGGAGAATGGAATCCTCTTGGGGTTCAGATAGCAAGTGAAGTCCAAGTGGACAAGATTTGGGTATCTGCTTTAGGAGGTGCAGTAGTAAGTCACTTATGAGAAGGAGGAAGCATCAGGAAGTTTCAAGGGGTGAAGACCTGAAGCTGGTTGTGGCAAGCAGACCACAGGGTACGATGGAGTCTCAGGAGAGCAGAACAGAATGAGATTTAAGACTCACCTTGACTTTGACTTGGAGAAGGAAATGGCAACCCACTCCAGTACTCTCGCCTGGAAAATCCCACGGAGGGAGGAGCCTGGTAGGCTACCGTCCATGGGGTCGCAAAGAGTCGGACACGACTGAGCAACTTCACTATTCCCTGACTTTGACCAGAGAAGGAGTGACAGGGAAAGAAAGGAAGGAGCGTGTCAGAGAGAGTAGAAGGGGGCGGGGGAGGATTGGGCTGTGAGGGGACTGAGCAGAAAGCTCAGAAAGCCTGAGCCACTGATGCACTAAGCCAAGGGCAGGCCATGCACTCGAGGCAGGCACCTGAGAGCCTCCTGCAAGCTGGCGGTTCTGCAAGCTGGCAGGCATCATCACTCCTGTGAAGAAGCAAATTTGTTTGAGACACAAGTTCTGAAACTTCTAGACTAACCTCATGTGACCCAGTGAAGAATGAGAGGGCCCCAGGGCAGTGCTTCTCAGAACGTGGTCCTGCAAGGCAGTGTCTCGTAGACTCTGTAAGAAATGCAGACTCTTGGGCCCTATCCCGGGGATGCCAAATAACAGACTATGAGGGAAACCCAATAGTCTGTGTCTTAACTAGTGTCCCTGGTGAGTACATTGGAGAATCACTGTCCTAGAGTGACCCAGACCTGAAAATGTAGTCCTTGTGAATATTTCATGAACAGTTCTCAGCCAAGGGCATAGGGCTCCCTCGTATGATTCAGTCAATCTGAGAGAGAAGTGGAGTGGCGATGTTATACCGGGAATCACACACAGACATCCTAAGCTGTGGTCCCACGGTCATAAACAGGGCAAGCCCAGAGTGAGAGCACCCAGAGGTGTATTGAGGGTTTTTAACATCATGGAGCATTAATTACATGCTCCACAATACTCAATTCAGTTCAGTTCAGTTGCTCATTTGTGTCCGACTCTGCAACCCTGTGGACTGCAGCACGCCAAACTTCCCTGTCCATCACCAACTCCCGGAGCTTGCTCAAACTCATGTCCATTAAGTCGGTGATACCACCCAACCATCTCATGCTCTGTCATCCCCTTCTCCTTCTGCCTTCAAACTTTCCAAGCAACAGGGTCTTTTATAGTATGTCAGTTCTTAGTTTCATGTGGTCAAAGTATTGGAGTTTAAGTTTCAGCATCAGTCCTTCCAATGAATATTCAGGACTGATTTCCTTTAGGATTGACTGGTTGGATCTCCTTGCAGTCCAAGGGACTCTTGAGTCTTCTCCAAAACCACAGTTCAAAAGCATCAATTCTTTGGTGCTCAGCTTTCTTTAGAGTACAACTTTCACATCCATACACGACTACTGCAAAAACCAGAGCTTTGACTAGATGAACCTTTGTTGGCAAAGTAATGTCTCTGCTTTTTAATATGATGTCTAGGTTGGTCATAGCTTTTCTTCCAAGGAGCAATTTCATGGCTGCAGTCACCATCTACAGTGATTTTGGAGCCTAAGAAAATAAAGTCTGTCACTGTTTCCATTGTTTCCCCATCTATTTGCCATGAGGTGATGGGACCGGATGCCACGATCTTAGTTTTTTGAATGCTGAGTTTTAAGCCAATATTTTCGCTCTCCTCTTCACTTTCATCAAGAGGCTCTTTAGTTCTTCACCTTCTGCCATAAGGATAGTGTCATCTGCATATTTGAGGTTACTGATATTTCTCCTGGCAATCTTGATTCCAGCTTGTGCTTCATCCAGCCCAGCATTTTGCATGATGTACTCTGAATATAAGTTAAAGAAAGAAAGAAAGAAAATGAAGTCACTCAGTTATGTCCAACCCTTTGGGACCCCATGGACTGTCACCTACCAGGCTCCTCTGTCCATGGGATTTTCCAGGCAAGAGTACTGGAGTGGGTTGCCATTTCCTTCTCTAGGGGATCTTCCCAACCCAGGGATTGAACCTAGGTCTCCTGTATTGCAGGCAGACACTTTATAGTCTGAGCCAGCAGTAGGGAGTAAGTTAAATAAGCAAGATGACAATATAAGCCTTGACATACTCCTGTCCCAATTTGGAACCAGTCCATTGTTCCACATCTGGTTCTAACTATTGCTTCTTGACCTGTATACAGATTTCTCAGGAGGCAGTTAAGGTGGTCTGGTATTCCCATCTCTTTAAGAATTTTCCACAGTTTGTTGTGATCCACACAGGCAAAGGCTTTGGCATAGTCCATAAAGCAGAAGTAAATATTTTTCTGGAACTCTCTTGCTTTTTCAATCACCCAGCAGATGTTGGCAATTTGATCTCTGGTTCTTATGCCTTTTCTAAATCCAACTTGAGCATCTGGAAGTTCATGGTTCACGTACTGTTGAAGCCTTGCTTGGAGATTTTTGAGTATTACTTTGCCAGGGTGTGAGATGAGTGCAATTGTGTGGTAGTTTGAGCATTCTTTGACATTGCCTTTCTTTGGGATTGGAATGAAAACTGACTTTTTCCAGTCCTGTGGCCACTGCGGAGTTTTCCAAATTTGCTGGCATATCAAGTGCAGCATTTTAACAGCATCATCTTTTAGGATTTGAAATAGATCAACTGGAATTCCATCACCTCCACTAGCTTTGTTTGTAGTGATGCTTTCGAAGGCCCACTTGACTTTGCATTCCAGGATGTCTGGCTCTAGGTGAGTGATCACACCACTGTGGTTATCTGGGTCATGAAGATCTTTTTTATATAGTTTTTATAGTTCTTCTGTGTGTTCTGGCCACCTCTTCTTTATATCTTCTGCTTATATTAGGTCCAAACCACTTCACACACAACTGAAGATCCCTATTATATACTCAAGAGTGTAAGGTGTTCTGTTATTGTGAACTAGAGATTGAGACAAGTATGGGAGTTTTGGGGCTTCCCTAGTGGCTCAGGTGATAAAGAATTCACCTGCAATGCAGGAGTCCCAGGTTCGACCCCTGAGTCAGGAAGATCTCCTGCAGAAGGGAATGCCAACCCACTACACTATTCTTGCCTGGAGAATTCCATGGAGAGAGGAGACTGGTAGGTTACACTCCATGGGATTGCAAAGAGTCAGACATGACTGAGTGACTAATACACAAACACACACGGGTCAGTATTTAAAAATATTTGATGGTAAGCCACAGTATAATTGAAATATAGATTATAAATTCCCAAGCACATGAACTGTGATAATTAAGCTTGTAAAAGTTCTGCATTGTCCTCTTCATCAAGATTTAACCTTGGAATGTCAATTTTTTTGATCTATTAAATGAAGGGCCTGAATTGATTCATCTTTGTAATACAGCCCATCTTTAGTATTCTGTGATTAATAAATAGGGTGACTCAAATGCCTGACTCAAAGGGAGCTAGAGACAGTGTCGAAAGACCTAGAAGAAATAGGAAAATCTTGGAACATGACCCAGATTTTCAAGGGCAAGGGGTATTTTCCAGAACAGTGTTTCTCAAACTTCCTTGTGGATATGCATCACTGGAGATCTTGCTAAGAAGCAGATTCTGATGTATGCGCTGAGGTAAGGCCCATGAATCTGCAGTTCTGAGAAGTTCCTAGGTGATGCTGATGGGATATCTCTGTAGACCACACTTGGAAAGTTTTCTCTTCTTTAATCTCTGAAGCAGTAAGGTTCTTCCTCATTGGGGCCCCAGCTCTTATCCTTCCGACACTGAGACAGAAAGTAGAAAGTAAGAAATGCCAATCACAAGGCTTAGAGACTAGGGACATGGTCCTCAGCCCAAGATACGTGGCGTTGGAATTACCTGCAAGTTTTCCTGAGTACCAGTGCGTGGGTTCCAACATGCAGAGATGGGGTTCCATTGATCTGCAGTGGGACCTTGACTATCCTTAATTATAAAAATCTTCCTAAGGAATTCTGCAATGCAGCTAGGATGGACAATTTTAGGAGCAGTACTTTATTTTGCTGGCAGTACCCTTCTCTTCAGTAAACTGATTTCTCTCCCCTCCTGGCTGTTATAGCCATACCAGCCCAGGGCCCAAGGAGTGTGACTTCCTGGTCATTACTGGCTACACTGCATAACTACCTCACTAAGACCACACCAAGGAAGATGATTTAATGGATAACTTTGGTTACATTGGATGACTGTGTCATGGGTTCCTCCAGTCAATGCACTAGGCATGGCTGAATCCTCTCCTGAAAGCTTTGGGTTTTGGTTGGGAAAAGCTTTTTCTTCCAGGCCCATTTGGAAACTGTCTTCATTTGGGAGAGTCAAAGACACCCTCTGTCTGTTCTCTTTTCTTGTTTATTATTTCAAAACTTACTCCCAATGGCTGAAAACTTGCTAGGCTTGGAACCAGAGTTCAGCAATATTTCGTAAAGCAATATTTTGCCAGATGGGGCCAGAACTGAACAATTTTTTTTTTTTAAACTCTGTGTTGCCCACTAGATATAAATTATGCTTGGGAAGGACTTTCTTGAAGGGGAACTGTTAGTGATCTATATCTGTGCAAAATTAACTGTCATATTCAGTAGCTACGCAGCCCTGAGTTTACACTCTGCATCTGAACTAGGTCCTTAATTCAAGACAGCCCAAGAAGAGGGGACAACCGGAACCACAAGGGTCAGGAATGAGGTCTCTGATGGAGGAGGTTCCCTCACTTCTCACCCACTGTTGGTAAATTAAAGACATAGATCTGATTTTTAGTCATCCATGTGTTCCTTCCACAGATATTAAGGAACTGTTTGGAGCCGGTACTGTGCTAGGGCTGGGGACCCTGTGTGACTCCTACCTGCAGGCCTGGGTCCTACTCTCAGAAGTAGCCATCTAGCAAATAAATGCACAAATCTATATAATATCAGCTGTGTGATGATGCACCGGGAGCACACAAAAGGCGATTTGACGTGCACAGGAAGCTAGTGTATGAGGGTGGGACATTTGAACTAAAACCTAGGACTCAGCAGGAGTTAAGCAGGCAAAGAGGAGAAGGGGAAGGGTTCCTAGTAGAAGAAGGACCCGGAGGTGGGAGGGAGCAGGTTGAGGGTGAGGGGCCCACAGGCCAGAGCAGCTGCAGTCCAGTTTCACAGGGAACTGTGCTGGGAGAGCTGGAGAGTGAAGCAGTTGCTTTGGGTCCCCCACTGTCAGGGGCTCAGGCCAGATAGGGGTCATACCCTCTCTTTCCTGCAAACCCTTCTGATGTCAGACAATTTTCTTTGTATGCATCTTTTTTGGGGAGATTATCTGGACATTGAAGCATTTATGACCTTGAAGTATCACATGTACATACAAAGAAAAAAAAATGAGTCACATCTAACCATGTTCACTTGAAATAATATGTTAGTTTTCAGTTCTTTGTTTTTCTTGTAACTTAAAAAAATTTATACAGTTTTTGAAGGTTACTTTCCATTTATAGTTATTACAAAATATTGGCTGTATTTCCCACGTTGTACAATGTATCTTTGAGTCCACCTTACACCCAGTGGTTTGATACGTTCCCCTCCCCTACCCCATTTTGCCCTATGCCTTCCCTCTCTCCCCACCAGTAACCACTAGAGTTTGATTCTAGTTCTAGCAACACTAGATAGAGTTTGGTTCCTCTAACTGTGAGTCTGCTTCTCTTTTGTTGTTGTTATATTCACTAGTGTGTTATATTTTTTTATATTCTGCATGTAAGCAGTATCACGCAGTAATTGTCTTTGACTACAAAGAGATGAGTTTTGAGTAGGATCTGGAAGCACTTAAACAATGTGCCATGTTGTGGGATTTTAATACAAAATAAAATGCAAAATACAGAGAAATAAATATAAAACAAGTACAAGCGCCAAACAATACAATTAAAAGTGAGTCTCAATTTTTTAAAGTACAGTAGAAATATTCTTGAATGTGTATGTGTGTGCATGCACGTGTGTCCACGCGTGTCATTGTCTGAGCACAGCCCCCTCGAATCTCCATCTCAGAATCAGGATGCAGTGGCCAGAGCCCAGGACACCCAGGCTGACACTGGCTGGGAATCTGTTCTTGCTCACCTGATCAAAGTAACTGCCTCTTCCCACTAGAATCAAATCTCCTTTCAGGCCTCTCTCCCCTCCCACTCTCTCCTAAATGATTCAGTGAGAACTCCAAAACCCTCTTCATCACGATATCAGAATCGGCAGTGGCATCATTTCCTGACCATGGTCGCTGGAGGAGAATCCCCATGCACGTCATTCAGGTGGCCCACTAATCCATAAACCCACTCTCAAAATGTGCCTCTGTGTGGCTCACACAAATCTTCTATTTGCTCTGAGAAAATGGACCCACAATCCGGGCTTTCTCTGTGGGCGCATCTTTAAAGCGGCACTGTAAATGTGAGCCTTGCCTTTCTGCAAACCATCAAAGAGAATCCCACTCTGCAAAGAAAGAAATGGCCACAGTTGCGCTGCAAACAGTCCACAGTATTCAGCGCTGACAGCATTGTCTGGGGACTGCATTCGGCCCAGAGGCCTGCGTCTGGGTTGCTGAAGGAAATATAGAACTTTCTGAGCGCTGTGTGAATAGGGCCCCCCAGGCCAGCTGCGCACACCCCCTCACCCACTCTGGTCACCCCTCCCAGGGGCCCTCTTTCACTTGGCAATGGAATCCGGCAAACAAACAAGGTCAAGGAGCTTTGTGAGTGAAAGAGTGACATTTGCCAAGTGAGAACCGCCCCACCCCCCCAACTGGGAGCAGCAGAGGAAGGGAGAAGGGCACGGATGGGAGGTGATGTCACCCTGAACTCTCACAAAGGAAAGCCTGGCCTTTTCTTTGCAGAGATGGATGACATCAGCCTCTTGAATGGGGGCTGTTTCCATTTTATCATCTTTTTAGCTAGTAATGAGATTTCTCGAACCTTGAGGGTTTTTCAGAAATTGGCTAGGGGTTTATGAAAGCCGTATCCTGATCCTGCAAGACTGGCTTTATTTGAACGTGAGCCAGTGCCTTCTTGACCACCTGTGGACATGCGGAACTGTGTCAAAGTGCTTCTAAAAAAGGCATTTTGAGAGTCTTGGCCAAGAACCTCCTTGAGGTCAGCCATGTTTCTTGTAAACCTTCCCTCTGTTCTTTCCCTCAGGAGATCATTTCAATAGTCTTTGTTATTATTGGTCTTTCAGGGGAATTCTTCTAATTTGTCATTTTTATTCCTTTTGTGACTTAGACTTTGTGGGCTGGAGTTTCTGGGAGGCTCACCTTTTGAAGACAAAGGTTTTATCTTTTGTAATTCTGTTAGCCATTGGCCTTACAGGCGAGTGCTAGGCAATTGGCCTGAGAGTGTGGGACCCAATAAACTGGGCTCTGTGAGCAGATCCGTGGGTCTCCCTCCAAAGACTAGGCAGTTTGTGGTTTTGCATCATGTGGCAGTGATTACTCCAGGCCTCTGAACAGGACATGTTTCATTCAGCCATTCATTCAGTCAACCAACTGGCATATATTTATTCATGACCAGGATCTGGGCTTGGTGTTTGTAGAATGTTCAGTTCAGTTCAGTTCAGTCGCTCAGTCATGTCCGACTCTTTGCGACCCCATGAATCGCAGCACGCCAGGCCTCCCTGTTCATCACCATTTCTCGGAGTTCACTCAGACTCACATCCATCGAGTCAGTGATGCCATCCAGCCATCTCATCCTCGGTCGTCCCCTTCTCCTCCTGTCCCCAATCCCTCCCAGCATCAGAGTCTTTTCCAATGAGTCAACTCTTCGCATGAGGTGGCCAAAGTACTGGAGGTTCAGCTTTAGCATCATTCAGCCTTCTTCACAGTCCAACTCTCACATCCATACAGAGAGTATATTTGTTTGCTCAGGCCGCCATAATAGAATACCACACTTCAGGTGGCTTAAACAACAGAAATGTATTGCTCACGATTCTGGAGGCTGAAGTCCAAGATCCAGGTGCTGGCAGGTTTGGTTTCTCCTGAGGCTTCTATGTTTGGACTTGCAGATGACAGCCTTCAGAGTGATTGGCCAGAGACAGCCTGGAAACTAACCCTATCACCATAAAGCCCAAGACTGTGAGGCACACGGTAGAGCAGTTCTCCTAGGTACCCTTACCCTCCTCCTTTCTGCCCGGGCACCCCATCAATAAAGTCTCCTGGTTCATCAGCACCTGTGTCTCTTTGGACACTTCTTTTCCAGGTGTTAGACAGGAGCTCGCTGTAAAGCCCGGGAAGGGCTCCTCCTTCCTGCTACAGGTCCTTGCGTGGCCTTGTCTATGTGAACCTACTGATGTCTCTGTGTGTCCGGGTTTTCTATTTGTGTAAGGAGGCCAGTCAGGTTGGATTAGGGCCCCCTCTGGGAGCCTTACCCTGCCTTTATCACCTCTTTAGTAGCCCTGTGTCCAAACGCAGTCACATTCTGAGGTGCTGGGGGTGAGTGCTTCAGCGTGTTGATTCTGGGGGGGCAGTGGGAGAAACACAGTTCAGCCCATAACAGAGCTGAAGGAGACAGCATCCTTGACCTCAGGGAGGCAGTCATGTGGTAGGGGAGACAGACAGACACAGGAGTGCAGAATCCATGACTGTGATGCCCTGGGGGCTGGGAGGAGACCTAGGCCGGCCTCAGGTCTCCTTTGAGAGGCCCTCCAGGCTGCTTTGGTGGCTTCCCTGGTGGCTCAAGGGGTAAAGAGTCTGCCTGCGGTGCTGGAGACCTGAGTTCAATCCCTGCGTCGGGAAGATCCCCTGGAGAAGGAAATGGCAACCCACTCCAGTACTCTTGCCTGGAAAATTCCACGGACAGAGGAGCCTGGTAGGGTATAGTTCATGGAGTCTCGAAGAGTCGGACACGACTGAGCGACTTCACTTTCACTTTCCAGGCTACTTTGATATGTGGACTGAGTTTTAAAGAAGAAACAAGAATCAGTCAAATATCTGGGAGAGAAAGACATTTCTAAGCAAAAGCAGGGAGTCTTGAGTTGATGGTGCCAAAGGTTTTCAACAGGCAAATATTTGATGTAGAGTAGGAGTTCCCAAATGGCAACCCACTCCAGTGTTCTTGCCTGGAGAATCCCAGGGACGGGGGAGCCTGTTGGGCTACCGTCTATGGGGTCGCACAGAGTCGGACACGACTGAAGCGACTTAGCAGCAGCAGCAGCAGCAGGAGTTCCCAACCTCTGGGATCTAATGCCTGATGATCAGAGGTGGAGCTAAGGTAATAATAATAGAAATAAAGTGTACAATAAATGTAATGCACTTGAATCATCCCATGACCATCCTCTTCACCCTGGTCTGCGGAAAATTTGTCTTCCACAAAACTAGTCCCTGGTGCCAAAAAGGTTGGGGACTGCTGATCTAAAGCACAGGTTCCAAACACCAACCCCAAATAGCTTATTGGGATTCAAAATTGCTTCTTGAAAATATCTTATGCTTTATGTATAAAGCACAGATACACAGAGTACAGAGCAGATATATAGTATATCTGTGATATTAAATTTTTTGAGCAGTTGGCAAAAATATCCAACAGCCTCCTTAGAAGAGCAATAATGAACAAATGATTGAGAAAATCCTGAGCTGAAGGGAGGCAGAAGCCCAGGCAGAGTGGGTTGTCAGAGCCTAGTGGATAAGGGCCGTCGCAAGAGCTTAGATTTTATTTCGTGTGGTCTGTCCTGTCTCCTGCTTCTGTGAGATGCAGACATCCACAGCAATCTGGAGGTGCAGTGCTCACAGGGAAAGTGATTTTTAAATTGTGGTCAGCAGAGATTCCAGGGTAGGCTTGTAAGGCTGGGCTGTGAATCATACTGTCTGGTCTCATCTCAGGCCGAGACCTTTCTCTCTGCTGCTGACGAATTGCTCTCCCGTGTCATTTCCTGCTGGGCGGTAATAGAATGTCCCAGAGAAAAGCGGTAAAACACTTCTCCCACTCTGCCTCGAAAGTAACTTCATCTGCGCTCAAGAATGTGTCCTTTGTTCAGTAAATCTGTAAGCAAGCTCTTGATAAAGACAGATGGATAAAAGCATAGACTCCCGTGATTGATTATGTAGTGTGATGAAGAAATCTTGTTCAGTTTGGGTCGAAATTTAAGTAAAAGAGAAACCTTTTAAAAACATTAGTTCTGTTTAATTTAAACGTTATTTCCCCAACTGTTAACTAGGCTTTCTTCTTAGCATTAGCATTTACACATGCTATATCCTGCTGTACTTATTCTGGCCACTTCAGCATGTTTGATATTTTGGATTTTTGTCTTTGTTACTCTTGGAAAACGTTTAAGCCAGGAGATTGAAAGTTGTGTGCAGTCTTAGTGGAGAATCAAAGCACAGATTGTTGTATTATGATACTATGTCTGATTTTTATTTAGGGCAGATTCTCACTTAACATCTTTTTTGGAAAGAAGTTCTTAATGGATAATGGTCATGTAAAAAGGAATCTGTTTGGAAGTTTGTAAAGTTGGGATGATAACATATGAAGAAAATCACCCAACTCTTCTTGCCTTGGTTTCACAATTTTTCCAGCAGGGTCCTAGTAATGAGAGGCTACACTGAACCTATGTAGACATTTCACTATGAGTGGAAAAGTTAAATCCTGACATTATTTGCTTCCCTGACGACAACAGAAAATACACATACACATAGTTGACCTTCATGCAATGTTGGCTCTGTGTCTTGTAACCAGTGGCGACCTTGTAGAAATCTGGCATCCCAGTTCCCACGTCGCTACTGTGTGAAAGGCTGAGCTCTATTTCCATCGCTACTTTTCCAAACAGTTTAAAAAAAAAAAAGTAAAAGTAACCCTCAAACAACCATGACCTTCCCAAATCATACATTGCACAACTTGTAATATCCTTGAGATTTGGGCCAAAAAGCAGGGCTTTCTCAAATCTTCTGTTTGTGTTCTGGTTCCTTGGCAACAACACCCCTGATGGACACTGCACACACTTTCCAGGGGATTCCACACTTTTCTGTACAACATGAGAAAAGAAACCACACATTTTTTTTTTATAGTTTCAAGTTTTGTAGCAGCCCCAAATGACTAAATCAACACAAAACGAACATTATGTTCTGTATAGAACATACTTTTTGTCCCCAGAGATTTCTCTTTTTGAGCATTTACTTAAATATTGCCATAATTAGCTCTGACCTTGGGTGTCCAAGGGCTTGTATTTTTGTATATGTCCCTGAACATTCAGAGAAACTAAAGCCAGCCTTCAGTGGACTTGACTCACAAAATCAAGAATGAATCTCCAGTGTGAGATAGTAACTACATCCTAGAAGGTTTAATCTAATTCTGAATTCTCTGTTTAAGTAATGAAATTGACATACCTTGTCTCTGATTTCTTTCTCCTTCCTGTTATACTTACAGACTACTCACAGGCCAAATAATATAGATTTTACTTTTTTTTTTTTTTTCACACTGTTCTCCATAGTGGCTGTACTAGTTTGCATTCCCACCAGCAGTGTAAGAGGGTTCCCTTTTCTCCACACCCTCTCCAGCATTTATTGCTTGTAGACTTTTGGATCGCAGCCATTCTGACTGGTGTGAAATGGTATCTCATTGTGGTCTTGATTTGCATTTCTCTGATAATGAGTGATGTTGAGCATCTTTTCATGTGTTTGTTAGCCATCCGTATGTCTTCTTTGGAGAAATGTCTGTTTAGTTCTTTGGCCCATTTTTTGATTGGGTCGTTTATTTTTCTGGAATTGAGTTGCATGAGTTGCTTGTATATTTTTGAGATTAGTTGTTTGTCAGTTGCTTCATTTGCTATTGTTTTCTCCCATTCAGAAGGCTGTCTTTTTACCTTGCTTATAGTTTCCTTTGTTGTGCAGAAGCTTTTAATTTTAATTAGATCCCATTTGTTTATACTACCTATATGTAATTAAAAATTTTTTTTTACATGTTTTTCTTTCTTTGGCTTTGCTGTGAGGTATATGGAATCTTAGTTACCTGACCAGGGATTGAACCTGTATCCCCTGCATTTGAAACACAGTCTTAACCACTGGACCACCAGGGAAGTACCCCTAAATGTAATTTTAAATTTATTTTATGACATTAATCTTGATAAAAGTAAAACCATGTTGCCTTATTAACAGCAAATGAAAATATGCTTTACATGATTGGTGTACTGACTTAATTGATACCTCATTTATTATTTCTAGACCACGTAATTATCTAAAATTTTGATAATATAATTTTTGAAAAGTTGGTGCTATCATTTTACCATGTGCTGGATCTTTTGGCTAACACTTTAAAAATACAATCTCTTTTCTTCTCTTACTAATTCTCTGAAACCAGCATCTCATCCCCATATTATAGATAAGAAAATTGAGAAAGGAATCTTAGAAAAAGTTAAGTAACTTCCTCAAACTCACAGTGATGGAATGAAGACACAACTAAGACACAACTAAGTGTGTGGTGTTGAACGCCCAAGCCTGTGTTTTAAACAGCTGCACTCTGCCTACAAGCAAATAGTTTTCCCCCAGTTTTTCATTGCAAAAAAGATGGAGTAATATTGCAATGCAGAGAAGGTCAGAGCTTATAGTAGGTAATTTTGCAGCTAAGTTCCCACTGAGGATAATGGGTGTTTTCAAATGAACGTCTGCCATCTTTCCCAAGTAAATTATGTTCCAGTTCCAAGATCTCCTCTCTAAATTGCACAGTTTTTTCTTTCTTCAGGGTCTCCACAGCAATGAAGGGGTGAAGCTCATTATGTAGTGAGCAACTAGTTCAAAATAGCTGAGACTGCTTGTCTGTCCTTCAACACAGTATCTGCTTCTTCACAAAGTTTCTTTCTCTGGAGTGGCTGCATATGGTTGCAGTAATCATACAGTTTGAGCTGGGGTAGACCACAGAGATCATTTAATCTGTTACCATGGTTTAGTTATGCAAACTAGCTTAGGAGAGAAGTGATACAAAGTGACGGTGAAGTGAAGTGAAGTGAAGTGAAGTGAAGTCGCTCAGTCGTGTCCGACTCTTTGCGACCCCATGGACTGTAACCTACTAGGCTTCTCAGTCTGTGGGATTCTCCAGGCAAGAATACTGGAGTGGATTGCCATTTCCTTCTCCAGGGGATCTTCCCGACCCAGGGATCGAACCCGGGTCTCCCACATTGGAGGCAGATGCTTTACCCTCTGAGCCACCAGGGAAGCTACCCCATAAGAGATTAGTTGGATGAAGTGAATGATGGGAATGGACTGGAGCTGATCTTCAATAATTTAAAAATGTCTAAGAGAGGATGATTGATTTCTTCTGAATTGTTAAGAGAATTTCTACTGGGAAACCATTTTTTATCTTGGTTGGAATGAGTACATGTGATGAAAGAAGATGTAGTTAATCAAAAGGAAAAGATGACAAGATCGGCTATACTTCTCTGGGTCAAAAAGATTTTTATCCTTTCATATAAAGGAAATTAAAATTCATATTTGTGTTGTTGTTGTTTAGTCTCTCAGTTGTGTCCAACTCTTTGCAACCCCACAGACTGCAGCATGCCAGGCTTCCCTGTCCTTCAATATCTCCTGGAGTTTGCTCAAACTCGTATGTCCATTGAGTTGATGATACCATCCAAGCATCTCATCCTCTGTCATCCCCTTCTCCTCCTGCTCTCATTCTTTTCCAGCATTTGGTGTCTTTTCTAGAGTCGGCTCTTCACATCAGGTAGCCAAAGTGTTGGAGCTTCAGCATCAGTCCTTCCAGTGAATATTCTGGGTTGATTTCCTTTAGGATTGACTGGATTGATCTTCTTGATGTCCAAGGGACTCTCAAGGGTCTTCTCCAGCACCACAGTTTAAAGCCATCAATTATGTGAAAAGTCCTAAAATACGGGTACACTGAGTTCATGTTTCTCTACGGTATAGTAAGCTTAAACATTTCAGTTCAGATTCAGGACATCTCAGAGAGTCCAATGGCTATGATGATTTTAATTTTGAATATTAATATGACAACTTATGTGGGAATTTAAAAGTCATTTAAAAACTATGGACAGCATTGATTTTTGAGCTTCTTGTATAATCCTTGTATCTATTTTCCAGGTCATTGACTTCATGTTATGACCATATTCTTTCACTCTTTTTTTTTTTTCCTATCCCTACCATTGAAAACTGATTACTTCATATCCATTGCTGTATGGAACACATTTAGACAAAATGACTATCACAAAGTCTGGGGCAGTGATGAAATCACTGTGGAAGATGAAACTCTAAACAGTGCTAACCCACAAAATCCCCCCTGCAAATTGTACTAACAAGTGAGTCAGATGCGTTGGGGGCCCCACTCATGGCTTTGTCTTCAAAGAGGGCTGTTGACCTGATTTTCAGTTCAGTTCAGTTCAGTTGCTCAGTTGTGTCCGACTTTTTGCAACCCCATGAATTGCAGCACGCCAGGCCTCCCTGTCCATCAACAACTCTTGGATTTCACTCAAACTCACGTCCATCGAGTTGGTGATGCCATCCAGCCATCTCATCCTCGGTCATCCCCTTCTCCTCCTGCCCCCAATCCCTCCCAGCATCAGAGTCTTTTCCAATGAGTCAACTCTTCACATGAGGTGGCCAAAGTACTGGAGTTTCAGCTTTAGCATCATTCCTTCCAAAGAAATCCCAGGGCTGATCTCCTTCAGAATGGACTGGTTGGATCTCCTTGCAGTCCAAGGGACTCTCAAGAGTCTTCTTCAACACCACAGTTCAAAAGCACCAATTTTTCAGCGCTCAGCTTTCTTCACAGTCCAACTCTCACATCCATACATGACCACAGGAAAAACCATAGCCTTGACTAGACGGACCTTGGTCGGCAAAGTAATGTCTCTGCTTTTGAAAATGCTGTCTAGGTTGGTCATAACTTTCCTTCCAAGGAGTAAGCGTCTTTTAATTTCATGGCTGCAGTCACCATCTGCAGTGATTTTGGAGCCCCCAAAAATAAAGTCTGCCACTGTTTCCACTGTTTCCCCATCTATTTCCCATGAAGTGATGGAAACAGATGCCATGATCTTAGTTTTTTGAAGGTTGAGCTTTAAGCCAACTTTTTCGCTCTCCTCTTTCACTTTCATCAAGAGGCTTTTTAGTTCCTCTTCACTTTCTGCCATAAGGGTGGTATCATCTGCATCTGATCTTAGTCTTCTCTTTTAGGATGAACACCTATCATTTGCCTTTCTCCTACATCCCGGGATTTTGGTATATACTTTTACACTACTGAGGGATTAACTGATAAAACCAGTCACCTCTCAAGGTTTGCAGCAGAGAAAGTTTTTATTTTTAAATTATAGAAAAACTATTAAAATAGAAATCATTCATTTTAATGAAGTATATGAACATCACTGTTTGTTTAAAATTGATTTTTACTGTACTCTGGCCTTTCAGCTTCTTTTTAACACCGATCACTGATTTCTCAGACATTTCCCTCCAAGGTTAGAGGGTGAGGATGTGAAGATGTCCTATTTGGGTCCATTCTCTGTTGCTTTTCGTCCAACATCAGGGAGCTTGGGCCATGCCACTCCCAAGCTGGCAGGTCTCCTGGTGCTCTTGGTTTATGGAACATAGTTTCAGGAAAATGCCAAGTTTAAAGAGGTTTGAGCAACTGTAATTGCAGGAAACACAGAATATGCTTTTAAAACTTTGTGCCTCTAATTCCATGCAACCCTTTCTTTGCTGATTTGCTTTTATTAAAACTCTTGTGTTAAAAGCAAAAAATAAAAAATCAACCAAATGACCCCAAACCTTGAGGGTGGAATATACAGAGACTATGCTTCTCATTGCCATTGTTCTGGAATTTTATAACTCACTGCTTGTTTTAGATCAAACTTAGAAGCAAAGAAACCCCAAAACAGTGTTAGCAAAGTTCTTCTATGGAAAAGATTTAAGTTATCTTCACAAGTGCGCAGGTTTAACAACAACTTTTAACTCTTTCTTGTTATGAGTTCTGTAGATCAGCATGTTTCCTGCTGATAAGGTAAGCGCTTCCTTTCAGCTGATGACTGGGAGTTTGGAGGAAAACAGAATCAAACAGATGATCAGTCACCAGAACTAAAAGCTTTTAAAGATTAACTAATTATAACTGAAAAACATATGATTCTCTTCAGGGTGTTATCTTATTTCACTTCAGCTGATATCTATTGATTTAGTATATTAGATTTGTTAGATTGCAAATTAAATGAAAAAGATTCTTTATTATTTTTTTTTTTCTGGTTGCTATGATGATATTTTGCCTTAGTAATGAGGGTGGTGTTGAACACTGTCAATCTAGGGCCTTAGGGATGAAACACCCAACTAGTCATAGTGGAGGGAAGGCAGAACCTAGGAGTAGGGTGTTGGGGACAGGTTGGGGGTGGCTGGGGAAGTTTGGCCCCAGAGCCACCATTACTGTGTGAGTTACATGTTCAGCAGCCTTCTTGAGCCTCACTTGGGCGATATGATCATTCTTGCTGACCTTGTAGAGTTATTCAGTTCAGTTCAGTTCAGTCGCTCAGTCGTGTCTGACTCTTTGTGACCCCATGAATCGCAGCACGCCAGGCCTCCCTGTTCATTACCATGTCTCGGAGTTCACTCAGACTCACATCCATCGCGTCCCCTTCTCCTCCTGCCCCCAATCCCTCCCAGCATCAGAGTCTTTTCCAATGAGTCAACTCTTCGCATGAGGTGGCCAAAGTACTGGAGTTTCAGCTTTAGCATCTTTCCTTCCAAAGAAATCCCAGGGTTGATCTCCTTCAGAATGGACTGGTTGGATCTCCTTGCAGTCCAAGGGACTCTCAAGAGTCTTCTCCAACACCACCGTTCAAAAGCATCANTTAGCATCATTCCTTCCAAAGAAATCCCAGGGTTGATCTCCTTCAGAATGGACTGGTTGGATCTCCTTGCAGTCCAAGGGACTCTCAAGAGTCTTCTCCAACACCACAGTTCAAAAGCATCAATTCTTCGGCGCTCAGCTTTCTTCACAGTCCAACTCTCACATCCATACATGACCACTGGCAAAACCATAGCCTTGACTAGATGGACCTTTGTTGGCAAAGTAATGTCTCTGCTTTTCAATATGCTATCTAGGTTGGTCATAGCTTTCCTTCCAAGGAGTAAGCGTCTTTTAATTTCATGGCTGCAATCACCATCTGCAGTGATTTTGGAGTTTATTGGGGGATTGAAATAAGTTATAAAAATATTGGGAGATTGAATATTGTGGAATATTGGAGGGCTAAAATTATTTATAAAAGTGAGGTTTAAATATGGTACCAGGAAAATGGTGGTATGATTAATACCACATTTCAACCAAAGAGAACATAGAAGGGGGAAGTGTCCTGGACTTTAAAGATTGAAGCACAGGGACTTCCCTCGTAGTCCAGCAGCTAAGACTCCTCAGTCTCAATGCAAGGGGCCTGGGTTCAATCCCTGCTTGGGGAACTGGATCCCATGTGCTTCAACTAAGACTGAGTGCAGCCAAATAAATAAGTAGATTGTAGCACTTAGCACGGAGAAGGCGATGGCACCCCACTCCAGTACTCTTGCCTGGAAAATCCCATGGACGGAGGAGCCTGGTAGGCTGCAGTCCATGAGGTCTCGAACAGTCGGACACGACTGAGCGACTTCACTTTCACTTTTTACTTTCATGCATTGGAGAAGGACATGGCAACCCACTCCAGTGTTCTTGCCTGGAGAATCCCAGGGACGGAGGAGCCTGGTTGGCTGCCGTCTATGGGGTCTCACAGAGTCGGACACGACTGAAGCGACCTAGCAGCAGCAGCAGCAGCAGCACTTAGCAACCATTGATAGGTGTTATTTCCTGCCATGACCCACCTGATATATAAATAAATCCAAAGGTATGTAATCAAGTATTTATCAGGCTTTGGTTAAGATTCTGAGGACAGCATAGAGGGTATAATCATAATGTATCTTTCTTTGTTAAAGAGAAGTGAAAATTTTGGAGTCCATTTAGTGGTCCAAGTTAAAACCAGCTTGATGAAAATGTCCTAGTTAATTATCTGACAAATTGCTTCACCCCATTTAATTCTTCCCTCCTTGCCTTTTGTAGATCTTGCAGGACTCTTATTCTATAGTATAACGATTTGCTAGATTAGGATTTCCTAGATTAAAAGGACTCTGTGTTATTTAATTTTGTATTGTCAGCCTTCGTCTAAGAGCCTTGCACACAAATATTGGCTAAGTTATGAATAAATGACTGAATGGATGAGCAAACAAATTTTCCAGGGCTTGGTTTAGTCCTTCTCATTGCTACTGAGACTATGTTTGGGTGTCTGGCCACAGGAATCCTGACACTGGCTCAAATTGCTCTCCAGTTAGTATTGATGTATAGTATGTGTGACTAGTCAGGTCCTTGGTTAGTAAGTCATGTTGGTGATGGTGGTGGTGGTATGAGCTTAGGGGAGGGTATCGTGGTGATGAGCATAGGGAAAACAGGATAGAAGATATAGGTATATTTATTTTTAATGCCCTTCTAGTATGCTGATCAAATTTTGAGTTTCCTCTTCTTAATTCTTAAATAGGTAATAGGTACCAGGAACTGCGTTAAGCACGGGGATACAAAATACAAAGAGCAAGTCCTGGAGTGCAAAGTATTCCATCCATGGGGAATGTACCATTCTTTAATGGCTCAGGTTGGCATGCCCAGTTAATCTTTGTTAGCCTTCTTGCTTTACAGTGCAATATGATACTCCATATTTATCTTATACTGCATGATTTCTTTTTGAAAGATTTTTTCTTACTTCAAAAAATTCATAATAAAATCTATCATACCTAAAAATCTTTTCAACAACCTTCTATTTCATAGGGAGAATGTTTCAGCTTTAGTAAAAATTAACAGTAGGGCTTTACTAGTTGTAAGATCCACATTTACTTTCCTTTAATTTAATAGCATCTTGATAATTGTCCATAAGATTCAGCAAAGTTACAATGGTAGTATTTAATGTTTTAAAGCAAGTGTCTTTCTCAGTGATTCTGATACATAGTATCTGTTGGATTTGATGATGATCTCAAGTAACATATTGGTTAAAAAACAGACTTTAAATGTACATGTTTTTTAAAAAACTGACCTTGCTTTGGGAGGAAATTTTTTTTCCAGCCACTGCCAAACAAAGCAGCAGTTACAAATGAACTCTGATTTCCTTCACCCTTATCATTGTCTGAGAAATAAATATATTACATTCTCTAACATGAAAATTGGATACTTGTTTTTATGATTCATATGAATACTGTTTCTACTTTAAAGTCATACAAGGAAAAAAAAAAAGAACTAAAACAATATTTGCCAAACTCTGAGATGAGCACATTGAAATCATAGGCAATAATAAAATAGCAAAGTCCCCACACCTCCTCCCCGCCATCAATAAAAGCCATTACATAATTATGGCCTCACCAGAAAAGGATATAAAACAAGCTTGTCATTCTAAAGTAAAGCAGGTTATAATAGCAACAATAAATGAGTGGTTAATTTAAATATGATTTAGCCCACTGATTCTCAAACTTTGGTGGATATCAGAACCACCCTGAGGGTTTGTTAAAACATATCTTTCTAGACTTCACCCACAGAGTTTCTGATTCAGTAGGTCTGGAGTGAAGCTGAAGTATTTGCATTTCTAATAAGTTCCCAAGGAATGCTGATGATGCTGGTCCAGGGAACAGTTTGAGAACCGTTAATCTAGGCAAACAGTGGAGTACTAGACACTTCTGAAATCAATGATATCAATGTATAGTTATTAACAGAGAAGGATAAATTCATAATGGAACAAATGGGAAGGAAAGAGAGCCTCTCAGTCCCCACCAACCTCATCCTCTTCAACTCATGGGACAGCATTAGAACTTGCTAAAACATCAACCTTTTATCTTAACTTTGACAATTAGATAAAAAGAATTATACTTTCCTCCTACAGTGTTAAGACTGTGATTTGATTGCCTGACAAAGTTAAGAAATAGTCCCAGTAAGTATCAGAAAGTTCTCCTCTGCAGAAGTTATAGGTAGAGAAAATGGAAGGAATGATAGAATTAGAAAGTCAGTGTTTTGCAGCTCCTAATGTAATATCAAGCAACATCACTGGATGAAATTAGGAGGTGAAAGGCTGATGGTTATCTTTACAATGGAGGGATTCAGTAGGGTACTGCACAATTACACTGATCTACCTACAGAAATATAGAGAAACAATCAGATACTGTGGTGCTTAACCCACACACTAAGTATCATTGCCCCAAACAGTGAACTTAAATCTAATCAAGATTCTGGGGCACACTTTCATTTACAAAAACCATGTGGGAAAGAAACAAATTACGTGATTGCACAGGGAATGAAACAGACACATCCAGAATATGACATATTCTACCTGACAAATTAAAGACACAAGGGAAAGTTGGAGTAGCCTACTTTAGATTCAGAGAGACTTAAGAGTCACAATTAGCAAATGTGCCATGTGGATCTTATGTAGATTTTGTTTTGAACAAGCTAAATGCAAGAAGGAATTTTTAAATAATTTATTTTTATTTATTTATTTGATTGCCCTGAGTCTTTGTGGCTATGTGAGGACTTTCTCTAGTTGTGGAGAGTGGGGGCTACTCTCCAGTTGTAGTGCACGGGCTTCTCATTGCAGTGGCTTCTTTTATTGTAGAGCACAGGCTCTAGGTGCATGGGCTTCAGTAGCTGCAGCAGGCAAGCTCATTAGCCATGGCTTGCAGGCCCTAGAGGGTGCAGGCTTCAGTAGCTGTGGCTCACAGGCTTACTTGCCCGGCAGCATGTGGAATCTTCCCAGACCAGGGATTGAACCTGTGTCCCCTGCACTGGCAGGTAGATTCTTTACCACTGCCCTGGGAAGTGGGATTCTTTACCACCAGCCTCGGTGTTAGTAAACAGCAAAGATTATTCTTAATTTTGTTTGGTTGATTTTGACATTTAAATCAGAAAGAAAATTGTTGTTCAGTTGCTCAGTCATGTCCAACTCTTTGTGACCCCATGGACTGCAGCACGCCAGGCTCCCCTGTCCTTCACCAATTCCTGGAGCTTGCTCATACTTGTGTCCATTGAGTCAGTGATGCCATCCAACAATCTTGTCCCCTTTCTTCCCCTTCTCCTCCCGTCTTCAATCTTTCCCAGCATCAGGGTCTTTTCAGATGAGTCAGTTCTTCACATCAGGTGGCCAAAGTACTGGCGTTTCAGCTTCAGCATCAGTGCTTCCGATGAATATTCAGGACTGATTTCCTTTAGGATTGACTGGTTGGATCTCCTTGCAGTCCAAGGGACTCTCAAGAGTCTTCTTCAACACGACAGTTCAAAAGCATCAATTCTTTGACACTCAGCTTTCTTTATGGTCCAACTTCCACATCCATACATGACTACTGGAAAAACCACAGCTTTGACTAGCGGGACCTTTGTCAGCAAAGTAATGTCTTTGCTTTTTGATATGCTATTTAGGTTGGTCATAGCTTTTCTTCCCAGGAGCAAGTGTCTTAATTTCATGGCTGCAATCACCATCTGCAGTGATTTGGGAGCCCAAGAAAATAAAGTCTGTCACTGTTTCCATTGTTTCCCCATCTCTTTGCCATGAAGTGATGGGACTGGATGCCGTGATCTTTGTTTTTTGAATGTTGAGTAAGAAAATGGCCACATTTTAAAGGGATGCATGCTAAAATATGTTGATACAAAATAATATGATACCTAGGATCTGTTTGTTTATTGATTTGTTTATTTGAAGTACTTATCTATTTGGCTGCACTGGTTTTAGTTGTGGCACGTGGGATCTAGCTCCCTCACCAGGGATCCAACCTGGGCCCCTCTGCATTGGTAGCATGGAGTCTTAGCCACTGGACCACCAGGGAAGTCCCTGGATCTGTTTTAAAATAGGGTTACAAAGAGGAAAAAAAAAAAGGATAGATGAAGGAAAGTGACACTTAGTAAGATATATTTGGCTCACAGAAATGCATGTTCATGTTCTCTCTACTTTGTGTGACCTTTCCCTGGTGGCTCAGTGGTAAAGAATCTGCCTGCCAAGCAGGAGACTCAGGTTTGATCCCTGGGTTAAGACGATTCTCTGGAGAAGGAAATGACAACTCATTCCAATATTCTTGCCTGGGAAATCCCATGAACAGAGGAGCCCTGGCAGGCTATAGTATATGGGATCATAAGAGTTGACATAATTTAGTAACTAAAAGGCAACAACAACTAATTTGTGTTCATTTAAAAGCTGTCAAAATAAAAATGGAAAGAGAAATCCAGCATCCATAGCTTTTCCTCTCTTAACCCTAATTTATGAAATTTCAAAAATTCAAAGTAAATTTTTTTTTTTATATTCTGTTTAGAATCTTGCCTGCATGGCTTATCCATCCACCATGTGACCTTGGGCAAAGTAATTATCAGGTTCCATTTTTGTTAAATGGCAGTAATAATATTATCAATCTTAGGATCCATATGAGGTTTAAAAAGATAATCAGTTCAGTTCAGTCGCTCAGTCGTGTCTGACTCTTTGCGACCCCATGAATTGCAGCACGCCAGGCTTCCCTTCCATCACCAACTCCCGGAGTTAACTCAAACTCACGTCCATCGAGTTGGTGATGCTATCCAGCCATCTCATCCTTTGTTGTCTCCTTCTCCTCTTGCCCCCAATCCCTCCCAGTATCAGAGTCTTTTCCAATGAGTCAACTCATTGGAGGCGGCCAAAGTATTGGAGTTTCAGCTTTAGCATCAGTCCTTCCAAAGAACACCCAGGACTGATCTCCTTCAGAATGGACTGATTGGATCTCCTTGCAGTCCAAGAGACTCTCAACAGCCTTCTCCAACACCACAGTTCAAAAGAATCCCAGGGACGGGGGAGCCTGGTGGGCTGCCATCTGTGGGGTCACACAGAGTCGGACACAACTGAAGTTACTTATCAGCAGCAGCAGCTGATAGCATATTAAAATGCAGAGACATTACTTTGTCAACAAAGGTCCATCTAGTCAAGGCTATGGTTCTTCTGGTGATCATGTATGGATGTGAGAGTTGGACTGTGAAGAAAGCTGAGCGCAGAAGAATTGAGGCTTTTGAACTGTGGTTCCTCTTCACTTTCTGCCATAAAGGTGGTGTCATCTGCATATTTGAGGTTATTGATAGTTCTCCTGGCAATCTTGATTCCAGCTTGTGCTTCTTCCAATCCAGCGTTTCTCATGATGTACTCTGCATATAAGTTAAATAAGCAGGGTGACAATATACAGCCTTGACATACTCCTTTTCCTATTTGGAACCAGTCTCTTGTTCCATGTCCAGTTCTAACTGTTGCTTCTATAGGGAATTCTCTAGTAGTCCAGTGGTTAGGAGTCCATACTATCATTGCCAAGGGCCCTGGTTCAATCCCTTGTCATGGAACTAAAATCTCACAAGCTTTGCATGGTGACCAAAAAAAGAAAAAAAGGTAATGGATGTATATCTCTCTCCCCAGGGTCTGATACATAGTAACCATTCAATTAACATTAGTTATTGCTATTATTATATAAATAATTGTTTTCCTTCCCTATTCTTCTAGTGAATCAGGGGTTACATTCTTCTCAGTTTGAGCATTTGTAGAGCAGATATTAACTAATAGGAAGGATATTGTCTAAATAATGAATTTTAAAATAATGAGCTCTACTGGTATAGTTGATTTATAAGCTTAGTAGATTATTTAGATATATATTATTTTTAATGATATTAAAATATTTCAATGGGCTTTGCAGCTTGGGAAAATTATTTTAAACATACTTTCATCACTCATTGATGCTGGTACTGCATGACTTGCTCTTAGTTTGCAGAAATAATCTATGTGCATTCTTAAGGAAAGGTAAACATCTTTACTAAAGCTCTTCATGAAGCCTAGCTGAATTTAGAAGTAGGCTACAATCCCAGCTGATTTAATCAGCTTCAGAACTCTCTTATGCTTACAGATGGGATAACAATACTGTACCTGTGATGCTTTTGGAACTATGAGAGGGGATCCAGAGGGTACTGGGAGGCGAGTGCAGATGACTCCCAAGTGCTTTGTGGATAAGGAAGTAAAAGCTAAGAAAAAGTGGCATGTTTCTTGGGAAATATTTCAATACTGTTTTTTACACAAGGAGGCAGAGAGCAATACAGCTGGAGAATTAAGTGGAGAGATGAGCACACACAGATGGGTAAGAAGGCACTATTTTGCCAACTGGATAACATCTGGTACATTAGAGTCAAGTTAAACACCTAACAAGCTAAACAAATGTCCAAGTAGCAGATGATTTCTTTTTCTTTCTTGGGAATGTAACAGCCCCATATAAGTCATGTTATGTCTGAAAAACAAAGATACAGTTAAAGAAGAAATTCTTCTTTAAATATATGTGGAATACACAGCTAGAATTAAAACAGTAAGAAATATGAGAAGAAGGTAGTTTATAGAAAATCTAAATGGTGTAGTAACTCTGGTAGTGGCTTACAGTATAAAATAACAGCACATTTGTCTTCCTCCTACAATTGCTATGGTTTATCAGATTATCAGCAGTGCTTACAAGGCAAAGCATATATAAACTTTTTTGAGGGGAAGGGGGAACAAAATATATATTGGTAATGAGTTACAGACCCACAACTGTAATACAACTTTTATCTGAGGTAAGTTTACTTATGAGATGCTCTGTGAGTTATCAATAATATTAAGATGCCTTTCTTGCCAAGATTTCTCTTCTTGATTCTCTTTATATTTTATATCACTATGGCCCAGGATATCTTTCTGAGACAGTGAATCAAATTTGAGTGTTAGTCACAGTGACAGAAATTAAACTGGCATCAAAGATCCAATCTCTTTTTGTTATCCTCTGACTTTGAGGGGAGAAAATTCCTCAGGTTTGCAAATCTACTTCTGTAATTCAATGTTTCGTTATTGAAGAACTTTCAGGTCTTCTAAAGAGCAATACTATAGTGAAAACTTTGTTGTCTTTCTGATGCATTAAAAGTAAATATTCCTAATGTTTAATTCCAATTACCATAACTGGATGAGATGACAGCAAATCCACACCATTTTGCTATAAGATAGCAGTATCTACTGAGCACCCACAGTGTCTGAAACAAATTCTAGGGGCTGGGGATAAAGCTGCAAAAAGAGAGACAAGGAGACCTCCCTGGGGGTCCAGTGGCTAGGACTCTGTGTCCCCGGTGCAGGGGACCTGGGTTTGATCCCTGGTCAGGGAACTAGAACCCACATGCTGTAACAAAGATCAAAGACCCTGCAATTAAGACCTGGGGCAGCCAAATAAATTTAAAAGAAGAAGAAGAAAAAGAAGACAGACATGGACCCCAAGCATAGGAAGCTTCATTTTAGGGAAGTTCATTTCAGTTCAGTCACTCAGCCATGTCCAGCTCTTTGCAGCCACATGGACTGCAGCACGCCAGGCTTCCCTGTCCTTAATCAATGCCCAAAGCTGGCTCAAATTCATGTCCATTGAGTCAGTGATGCCATCCAACCATCTCATCCTCTGTTGTCCCCTTCTTCTCCTATCTTCAATCTTTCCCAGCATCAGGGTCTTTTCCAATGAGTCGGTTCTCCATATCAGGTGACCAAAATATTGGAGCTTCAGCCTCAGCATCAGTCCTTTTAATGAATATTCAGGACTGATTTCCTTTAGGATCCTGGTTGGATCTCCTTGCAGTCCAAGGGACTCTCAAGAGTCTTCTCCAACACAACAGTTCAAAAGCATCAGTTATTTGGCATTCAGCTTTGTTTATAGTTCAACTCTCACATACATACATGACTACTGGAAAAACCATAGCTTTGACAAGGTGGACCTTTGTTGGCAAAGTAATGTCTATGGTCTTTAATATGCTGTCTAAGTTAGTCATAGCTTTTCTTCCAAGGATCAAGTGTCTTTTAATTTAATGTCTGCAGTTACCATCTGCAGTGATTTTGGAGCCCCCCAAAATAAAGTCTGACACTGTTTCTACTCTTTCCCCATCTATTTGCCGTGAAATGATGGGACCAGATGCCATGATCTTAGTTTTCTGAATGTTTAGTTTTAAGCTAATTTTTTCACTCTACTCTTTCACTTTGATCAAGAGGTTCTTTAGTTCTTCTTCCCTTCTGCTGTAAGGGTGGTGTCATCTGCGTTTCTGAGGTTATTGATATTTCTCCCAGCAATCTTGATTTCAGCTTGTGCTTCATCCAGCACAGTATTTTGCATGATGTACTCTGCATATAAGTTAAATAGGCAGGGTAACAATATACAGGAGAAGGTAATGGCACCCCACTCCAGTACTCTTGCCTGGAAAATCCCTTGGGCAGAGGAGCCTGGTAGGCTGCAGTCCATGGGGTCTCGAACAGTTGGACATGACTGAGTGACTTCACTTTCACTTTTCACTTTCATGCACTGGAGAAGGAAATGGGAACCCACTCCAGTGTTCTTGCCTGGAGAATCCCAGGGACGGGGGAGTCTGGTGGACTGCCATCTATGGGGTCGCACAGAGTCGAACATTACTGAGGCAACTTAGCAGCAGAAGCAGCAGCAACAATATACAGCCTTGACATATTCTTTTTCCCATTTGGAACCCAGTCTGTTGTTCCATGTCCAGTTCTAACTACTGCGTCTTGACCTAAATACAGATTTCTCAGGAAGCAGGTAAGGTTGTCTGGTACTCCCATCTCTTTAAGAATTTTCCATAGTTTGTTGTGATCCACACAGATTTTAGGGAAAGGAAAGACCAACAAGTAAGCCAAAACCATTTCAGACTGTGCCTAGCCCAGGGGAGAATAGCATACCATGATGTGATAAAGAGTGTCTGGGGACTACTTTAGATTGAGTAGTCAGGCAAAGGCTCTCTGAGGAGGTCACATATAACTGAGAATTAAATAAGAAGCACCCAGTTATACGAAGACCTGAGAGGCAAGAACATTCTAGGCAGAGGACAGAGCTCGTACTAAGGCCCCAGGGCTGAAATCATCTTGATGAGGGACAAAACATGGAAAACATAATGCACCTGTAATGAAGTCATTGGGAGGACTGATGCTGAGGCTGAAGCTCTGATACTTTGGCCACCTGATTCAAAGAACTGGCTCATTAGAAAGGATCCTGGTGCTGGGAAATATTGAAGGCAGGGGGAGAAGGGGACCACAGAGGATGAGATGAGTGGATGGCATCACTGACTTGATGGACATGAGTTTGAGCTAGCTCTGGGAGTTGGTGATGGACAGGGAAGCCTGGTGTGCTGCAGTCCATGGAGTTGGAAAGAGCTGGACACGACTGAGTGACTGAACTGAACTGAAAGAAGTCGCTGATTGTGTTACATATGCTTAAACTGACAGTACTAATAGTAGAAAAGCTAGTTCTGAGAGCAATTAAATTCAAAGTATCCAAGAGTGGTGCTGATGACTGCAATGTGACTGCAAGAATAAGCAAGGCTAGTTGACAAAGGCCCAGATGTTACAGAATAAGTAAACTTAATTCCTGAATTAATTCCAATTATTTTTGGCCTAGACTCAAAGTCAACATAAGAACACCATCCAAATGGACTCAAAGAGTAGAATATTTTTTCATTGATGGAGCATTAGGAAGAAGGCCGACTATAACATCACTATTACAAAGGCAATGATTCATAACAACTCCCTTCTCATTTTAAAGCAGTCCTGAAAAAGCACTGCAAAAATATTTCATGAAGTATCTTTTAGTTCCCTTGCAAGTATTATAAGCAGATAGACTAGGGAGTCCCCAGAAAAAGAGAACCAAGAATGGCTTTCTTGACATAAGAGAAACCATTCTCGGCCTAAGCAATTTTGTGATCTAAGCCTGGCCACAGTGCTTTTCCTGGAACAGGTCTCAATAATTAATGACCTTAAGTGGATGAAGGAACAAAGGAAAAGTTTGTTTACTCATGGCTCTCCGACTCCATGGACTGTAGCCTGCCAGGCTCCTCTGTCCATGGGATTTCCCAGGCAAGAATACTGAGTGGGTTGCCATTTCCTCCTCCAGGAGAACTTCCTGACCCAGAGATCGAACTCGAATCTCTTGCTTGGCAGATGGATTTTTACCTATGAGCCACCAGGAAAGCCAATAAAGGAAAAGTAATCAATAAATAATAGTTCAGCAATAAAAGAGAGTCCTAGTTCCTCTTTAAGGGATATACATAACAATCTGATATGTATCTTTGAGTTCTGCAGGACCTAACGCCTCTGCTGAGGTGTTGCTGTTGCTGAGTTAGATACGTTCAGTTGCAACCCATGGACTGCAGCACACCAGGCTTTCCTGTCCTTCATCATCTCCTTGAGCTTGCTCAACTCATTGATGCCATCCAACCATCTCATTCTCTCTAGTCCCCTTCTCCTCCTGCCTTCAATCTTTCCCATCATCAGAGTCTTTTCCAATGAGTCAGCTCTTCTCATCAGAGCTTCAGCTTCAGCATCAGTTCTTCCAGTGAATACGCAGGGTTGATTACCTCCTTTAGGATTGACTGGTTGGATCTCCTTGCATTCCAAGGGACTCTCGAGTCTTCTCCAACATCACAGTTCGAAAGCATCAATTCTTTGGTGTTCAGCAGGTGAAGGGTGGTAACTTGCAACCTGAGACCTCGCACAGGTCTAAACCTAAGATATGCTGATGTTGACCTTTTCTGATCCTCAAGAGTTCAATCAACTAAAGGTTGGACCTTGGCAACCTTTGCCCAATTCTATGCTGAATTCTCTTTGGCTGCAGTCCCTTCATGAATATTCATGCACCCTTAGCTTTTGCTGCCGGGGAAACATTGCTTTGGGAAAGATTCTCCAATAGTTTCCTTACTTGCTGTTAAGTAATAAGACCTGATCTTTGACTTGATTGTGTCTTTTACTGTGTTTTTTGACACCTACCAAGAGGTGAACTCACTTTTTCAGGTAACAGTATTGGTCAGTAAATATTCATAATCATCATTAGTAAGGAAAAGGTGTCTAAAATTTCCATTCCCTTTCTTTCTTTAGATTAGTTTTGAGTGAAGTTTGCATTTTCATAAAGTTGTCCTTCTACTCTGATTCATCATTGGTAGTTTCAATCCTTTTGCTAACAAGTTGTCAAGTAGTACATTTAAATAATAACTACTTGTTGAGGCTGAAAGTTTAGAAAACCTAAAGAGAATGAGATGCTTTCTTGGCAGTTTCCTCTTATGTAATGGTCCTTTATAAAGGTGATTTAAGCTAAACCTTTTGAAGCCCTATATTGAAGCCCTGAGGCTAAACCATTGTGTGAATAATCAGAGTGTCCATTTTCTCTTTTCCTTACATTCATCTTGCCCCAATATGAGGAGTCTAATGTGAAAAGAAACCATTTTATTAAAGAAGGGAGAGATGTTGTAGACCTTTTGCTGCAACTTAGGGATTATGGGACCCTACTTGTTGGCTCCAGAAGTCAACCACAAAAGTGATAGCAAAGGGCTGGCCAAAAATGCCTAGGGGGCTCATTCCTGTGCTGGGTGGGATTTGGGAAGAACCAACTCCTCAGAGATACTCAGTTATAGGAGGGGAGGGAGAGTTGGTTTCAGGAGACCCTGCAGATATCAAAATCCTTGGGCTTCCCTGGTGGCTCAGAGGTTAAAGCATCTGCCTCCAATGCAGGAGACCCGGGTTCAATCCCTGGGTTGGGAAGATCCCCTGGAGAAGGAAATGGCAACCCACTCCAGTATTCTTGCCTGGAGAATCCCACGGACGGAGAAGCCTAGTAGGTTACAGTCCACGGGGTCGCAAAGAGTTGGACACGACTGAGCGACTTCATCTATTCACCTGACTGCTCAAGTCCCTTATATACAATGTACAGTGAGCAACAGTTAGAACATGGCATGGAACAATGGACTGGTTCAAAATTGGGAAAGGAGTACATCAAGGCTGTATTTTGTCACCCTGCTTATTTAACTTAAATGCAGAGTACATCATGTGAAATGCTGGGCTGGATGAATCACAACCTGAAATCAAAACTGCCAGGAAAAATACCAATAACCTCAGATATGCAGATGACACCACCCTTATGACAGAAAGCAAAGAGAAACTAAAGAGCCTCTTGATGAAAGTGAAAGGGAAGAGTGAAAAAGCTGGTTCAAAACTCAGTATTAAAAAAACTAAGACCATGGCATTTGATCACATCACTTCATAGAAATTAGATAGGGAAATATGGGAAACAGTGACAGATTTTCTTTTCTT
Source organism: Cephalophus harveyi (assembly GCA_006410635.1). Taxonomy (NCBI): domain Eukaryota; kingdom Metazoa; phylum Chordata; class Mammalia; order Artiodactyla; family Bovidae; genus Cephalophus; species Cephalophus harveyi. The sequence continues at coordinate 207,018 of SJYT01059810.1, forward strand.
GGCCTCCAAAAGTCTCTGCAGACAGTGACTGCATCGATGAAATTAAAAGATGCTTGCTCCCTTGGAGAAAAGCTACGACAAACCTAGACAATGTATTAAAAAGCAGAGACATTACTTTGCCAACAAAGGTCTGTCTAGTCAAAGCTATGGTTTTTGCAGTAGGCGTGTACAGGTGTGAGAGTTGGACCATAAAGAAGGCTGAGTGATGAAGAATTGATGCTTTTGAACTGTGGTGTTGGAGAAGACTCTTGAGGGTCCCTTGGACTGCAAGGAGATCAAATCAGGCAATCCTAAAGGAAATCAAGCATGAAAATTCATTGGAAGTACTGATGCTGAAGATGAAGCTCCAGTATTTTGGCCAACTGTTGCAAAAAGCCAACTCATTGAAAAAGACCGTGATGCTGGAAAAAAACTGAAGGCAGGAGAAGAGGAAGACAGACGATGAGATGGTTGGATGGTATCACCGACTCAATGGATATGAGTTTGAGCAAACTCCAGAAGATGGTGAAAGACAGGGAAGTGTGGCATCGTGCAGTCCATGGCATGCAATGTTGGACACTGCTGAGCAACTGACCAACAGTACAATTAATACGGGCTTCCCTGCTGGCTCAGTGGTAAAGAATGCATGCAAATGCAGGAGACATGGGTTCAATCCCTGGGTTGAGAAGATCCCTTGGATGAGGGCATGGCAACCCACTCCAGTATTCTTGCCTGGAAAATCCCATGGACGGAGGAGCCTGGTGTGCTACAGTCCATAGGGTTGCAAAGAGTCAGACACGACTTACAGACTGAGGGTTCCTATTGGCACTTTGGTCTAAGGATCACATCTGTAGGAACATTTTGAGATTTGTATCTTGTTCAGGGTTGTTTTATTTGACAGCCTGTGGCCTAGTAGAGAAAGAAATTGATCCTTAACGTTAAAAGTCAGTGTGTCTGTCTTGGGGTTAGCCAGACTGCTCTCTTCAGCGTGGGCAGTTGAAAATCCCCAGGGAGAGAAGTACTTTTACTGGTGACCCAACACAGAGAAACAAGAGGAGCCCCAGGGACTGCTAGGAGGACAAATAAAAGAAAAAAGGAGCGGAGGAAATCAGCTGAGCATGACAAACAGCTGCTGGTCACTCATTGCGACTTCTGGGCAGTAATTTTCAACCTTGGAAAGATGAGTGGTTTCCAAAGTTCGCAATGCCCTGGTTGCAGCTCACACCAACTACAACAGCCTCTCTGGAAAGAGGCTGCCAACAGTTTCTTATATTCCACCAGGTGATTCCAGAATACAGTCAAAGCTGAGATCCCTAGCTTAGAAAGCACTACTCCAGCTTTAATCTGTTCATGAATCCCCTGGAAGTGAAAGTCACTCAGTTGTGTCTGACTTTTTGTGACCCCCATGGACCATGCTGCTGCTGCTAAGTCGCTTCAGTCATGTCCGACTCTGTGCGACCCCATAGACGGCAGCCCACCAGGCTCCCCCGTCCCTGGGATTCTCCAGGCAAGAACACTGGAGTGGGTTGCCATTTCCTTCTCCAATGCATGAAAGTGAAAAGTGAAAGTGAAGTCGCTCAGTCGTGTCCGACTCTTTGAGACCCCATGGACTGCACCCTACCAGGCTCCTCCGTCATGGGATTTTCCAGGCAAGAGTACCGGAGTGGGGTGCCGTCGCCTGGGCCATACAGACCGTGTAATTCTCCAGGCCAGAGTGAGTTGCCCTTCCCTTCTCCAGGGTATCTTCCCAAACCAGGGATTGAACCCAGGTCTCCCACATTAAAGGTGAATTCTTTACCAGCTGAACCACAAGGGAAGCCCAAGAATACTGGAGTGGGTAACCATTCCCTTCTCCAGGGGATCTTCCCAACCCAAGGATAGAACCCAGGTCTCCTGCATTACAGGTAGATTCTTTACCAGCTGAGCTACCAGGGAAGCCTAGAGAGTCTGGGGAGCTTATGAAAATGCTTCCCAAGTGCCGCTAGAGGTAAAGAACCCGCCTGCCAATGCAGGAGACACAGGAGACACGGGTTCAGTCCTGGGGTTGGGAAGATCCCCTGGGAGGAGGGCCTGGCAACCCACTCCAGTATTCTAGCCTGGAGAATCCCTTGGACAGAGAAGCCTGGTGGACTACAGTCCATAGGGTCGCAAGAAGTCGGACACAACTGAGCAACTTAGCAAGCACGCAGGATCCAGGCTAGGGCAGGGCCTGACATGAGCAGGTCATTTCGGGCCCAGTCCAGGGGAGTTACCCACACTGGGAGGGGGATACTGGCTGATTCTGTGCTGTGACTTGATGGTCCATCATTAAGCCAGAGCTCAGTATTTGCGTGCCAGACCTTTTAAAATAGAAATCTTGAAAATCCCATTAAATTTAGAGTACATTCTAAACGTGTGACTCTGGCTTACAAATATTTAATGGAGTGGCAAGGATTCAGTCCCTGGACTCTCCCCACTCTCCTGACTCAGCTCGCTCCAGCTGCTCTCGGGCGCAGTTACTTTTGCAGCTCCGCCCACATCTGACCTCTCCTTTCAAGGTCTTCATTCCTGCTTTTCTCTCCACCTCTTCAAGAATAGCAGTGAGAGAAAAAGCTGCTGTCTGACTGGGCCACCATTGCTACATTCTCAGCCCCCCAAAATGAGCCTACCACACAGAGGAATATACACACAAAGTGCAAACAAAGGGTAGGACAATGGGGGGCGGGGGCAGGAATTTTCAGTAGCTACAAGCAGTTATTGAAGAGATCTTAATCTGAGTTTCACTGATAATGGTGATAATATAGTAGAAGTGTGGTTGAAACAGCACCATAGTGAGCCTAACCTTGGCTCATGGGACTTCTAATCTGTTTTTAGGAAAAAGAAGTTAAATTCACATTTGCATTAAGGAAGAATGGTACATAGCTTATTTTTCAAAGACTGCAGGCATAAACTGAAGCAATATGCTTTTGTATTTTTCAGGCCTTTTGTCTCAGTGAGAACCGGAGTCCTGGGAAATGACTGTTTAGCCTCATTCCTTGGTGTGTAAGCTTTGGCTCTTAGATCAACTGGATACTCAGGAAACAGTCACTTTGGTAAATTACAGGTAATAAGCAAGAAAGACATGTCTGTGATTAGATTGGAAGGTTCAGAATTTTTAATGGTTTTTTATTGCTTTTATTTCTAGTTGGTCTTCTCTCAATTACTTTTAATTGAGTAAGTGCTCAATTGTACTAAATGTACTTGAGTTTGTGCTCTTAACACTGTGGTTTTGCAGTTTGTCTCTATTATTTTCATAGTTATACCAAAGTGGTTAACAGATAACATATTCACATTGTAATAAATTCAGTCTGTCCAATGAGAAATAATCTCCTTTCCATCCCTGACCCTAGTTAAAAATGGTTAAAGACAATTTAGGTGATACAAACACTTTGACACTACAGAAAGCATGCAGGCTGTGTTCCTAAGGGTCCAGAGAATGGCCAAGTTGGGTAAAAGGTAGAAAGCTTTTATATGAAAAGAATAAGGAGCAAGGAAGTAGGTAAATAAGAGTTGGTTTGGTGTTTGGGGGTTGGCTGATTGCATTTATTTCTGGTAAAGCAGAGCATTTATAGTGCACAAATATTATCTAAATTTTGGTTTGCTAACCTGAGGCAGGAGTGGTGCCATCTCAGACCTAGAAATTTATTTCCGTATCTTAACCCCTAATTCCTCCCCAGGAGACCCCTACTGTTGTCAGTTTCTTGTGTATGCTTACAAAAATGTTCTGTGCAGCATCTGTGTTTCAGTTAATAAACTGAATAATAATCTGCAAAATGGGGTAATAACAGTGCTTAACTTATCAGATTCATATGAGAATTAAATGCATCAACACACATGAAAGCACAAGGGTACCAGACATACACTGTGAATTTCACAATTTTGAAAAATTATGTGTATTCTAGTATGAAGTATGTCATTGTTGCCCAAATAGAAATATGAAGTGATCCACATAGGTACTTTTAATTTTCTAGTAGCAAGATTAAAAAAATAAAAAGAAACAAATGGAAAGATTTTAGTAATGTATTTCATTTATCCTAATATCTCCAAAACAATATTTCAACATGGAATCAATGTAAACATATTTTAATATGATAATCTATAGTCTTCTTTGGTGTTAATTCTTTGACATTTGATGTGCATTTCATGCTAACAGAATACCTCAGCTGGGACTAGTCCCAATTCAAGTAATCCGTAAGCTGCATAGGGCTGGTAGCTACTGTATTGGAAAGAGTGGGTCTATACATATTAATCTATAAACTTGTCAGTTTTTTTCACTCTCTTCAAGTAATACCATTCCTTGCTCACTTGAATTCCATTGCAAAATATTAATATTTTGGATGAATTTGGAGCGAAGGAAATAGTATTTAAATTAATGTGGTTTTAGAATTTCAAATGTCTGCAACAAAAAAAGATTTCTAAAAATATTTAATGTGGTGGAAAGAGCAAGGGTTTCTCATAATTAGAGAAAAGACTAAATTCCTTACTGCTGTCTTGCTTCAGGGACTGGTCTGCCTGGCCTGCCCCCTGCTGGTTCTGAGTCAGCCTTGCTCATGGCTGCCTAGGAGTTCTCCTGTGGGAACTTTCTCTTCTGTGAGCCTGCTCAGCTCCACGGGGGGCGCTGCTGCTTCTCACTGACCCCCAGCATGCAGGCATACTCCCTCCTTTCCTTATGAGTAAAGTAACAAGTCACTTCAAAGGAAAAAAACCTGTCTTCTGGTGTCCAGCTATCAGTTTAAATGATTTTATTACAACATAAAATAGTGCACACTTAAAATTAGATAAACTGGGCTTCCCAGTGGAAGTCACTCAGTCATGTCTGACTCTTTGTGATCCCATAGACTGACTGACTATACAGTCCATGAAACTCTCCAGACCAGAATACTGGAGTGGGTAGCCTTTCCCCTTTCCAGGGGATCTTCCCAACCCAGGGATCCAACCTAGGTCTCCGCATTGTGGGCAGATTCTTTACCAACTGAGCTATGAGGGAAGGGCTTCCCAGGTGGCTCAGTGGTAAAAAAATCCACCTGCTATTGCAGGGGAGGCAAGAGACACGGGTTCAATCCCTGGTTCAAGAGGACCCCCTGGAGAAGGAAATGGCAACCCATTCCAGTATTCTTGCCTGGAAGATCCTACAGACAGAGGAGCCTGGCGGGATACAGTCCATGGGAGTCACAAAGAGTTAGATACCACTCAGCACACACACACACAACTGTAACTCTTTATGTCACATAGAACGTCACATCTAAAATAAAAACTAAACAGAAAGATATTAATAATTGCTGAAAACATACAAAAGGATATGTAATAAAAAATAATTCTTGGGCTTCCCTGGTGGCTCAGCAGTAAAGAATCTGCCTGCCATTGCAAGAGACACAGGTTCAATCCCTGATCTGGGCCATGTGCTGCAGAGCAATTAAACATGAACGCCACGACTATTGAGCCTGTGTTCTAGAGCCTCCGAACCATCACTACTGAGCCCACCTGCTGCAACTCTGAAGCCCCAGCGCCTAGAGCCTGAGCTCCTCAGCAAGAAAAGCCACTGCACTGAGAAGTCGGGGCATTGCAACTAGAGTGTAGCCCTTGCTCTCGGCAACCAGAGGAAATCTCGTGCAGCAACAAAGACCCAGCACAGCCAAAAATGAAAACTAACTAAATAAAAGTATTAAAAAATAATTCTCCCTCCTACCCATTGTCTCAGCCTTGCAGTTCACCTTCCCAATATATATGTATTTATGTATCTCCAGAGATATATAGGGTATTTAGTCTGAGCTTATTTTTATAAAGTTGTTACATTCTTTTTCAAATAACAATTCACATTACTAACTTAGTGGAGTAGATGATGGTTGTTGAAATCCTATTTGCACAGCACCAGCGTCTGATTCCCATGGTCCAGGTTTTTTTGAATTCAGATTAACCGATGCTCAGGTACTGTGCCTTGACCCACTTCACCCACCACTGCCCTGAGGTATGTGAACTACCATGAAACCTTCATTCTTGTAGTGTTTGTGGTAGGCATTTGATCTTCATTTGGCAGGAATGCAGTATAGACACATTAAGTCAGTCTGCTTTTTTTATATACGCCTGAGAAAATTAGAGTAGTACTGCTGCTGCTGCTGCTGCTGCTAAGTCGCTTCAGTTGTGTCCGACCCTGTGCGACCCCAGAGACAGCAGCCCGCCAGGCTCCCCTGTCCCTGGGATTCTCCAGGCAAGAACACTGGAGTGGGTTGCCATTTCCTTCTCCAATGCATGAAAGTGAAAAGTGAAAGTGAAGTCGCTCAGTCGTGTCCAACTCCTAGTGACCTCATGAACTGCAGCCTACCAGGCTCCTTCGTCCATGGGATTTTCTACTTGTGGCCAACTCAATCAAAACCACGTGTTCAAATGGGTTTTGAAGCTTTGGGCAGAACTCAGTCATTTAAAAAAAATGCAGAAAATGTTTCTTTTTTCTTTTTTTGCCATTCCACATGGCTAATGGTATCTTAGTTTCCCCACCAGGAAATGAACACTAACCGTGGTTGTGAAAGCACCACATCCTAACGCTTCATCACCAGGGAACTCCTGGAAAATGTTTCTATTAATCTTTAAGGTTGTCATCAAAATGAAAATAGGAAATTAAACAAAGTCTTCCAGAGGACCTATGGGCCCAAGAATATCTTATGTTGAAAAACACAAGTCTAATTAGTTCTGTATGTGTACTCTTAACTCAAGTAAGATTTATGCGACAACCCTCAACTCCCCCCAAACTAAAACATGTCCCCCAGTTATTTGGGTATATACCACCAGATTCTCTTTTAATACAATCTGCTGCTAAGTTGCTTTAGCCGTGATCCGACTCTCTGTGACCTCATGGACTGTAGCCCACCAGGCTCTTCTGTCCATGGGATTCTCCAGGAAAGAATACTGTAGTGGATTGCCATTTCCTTCTCTTAGGGATCTTCCCCACCCAGGGTTAAGCAATTAATTATATGTGCATGTGTTTAATCCTATCTTTCCTATTACAATGCAAGCTCTAGTTTACCCACCACTGTATCTACAAGGCCTAGCAAAATGCTTTTCACAAAAAAGACATTTAAATAGTTTTGAGTGATCAAGTAAAGCAGCTATAAGTCAAGAAACTAGGGTTCAAGTCCTATCTTCACATCTGTCAGTGTAAATTTGACCAGTAGTTTAATGTCTTTAGGTCTCAATCTCCATATTTCATGAAGTGAGACATGTAGGATAGAATTCTCAAACTTGGCACCATCTGGAAAGCCTTCTAAATAATATAGAATGTGTAGTTCCAACCATAGCCACTCTGATTAGTTCTTGGACAAAGCTATTTTAAAAGCTCCTTAAGTTACTGTATGCAGCCAGGGTTGGAAATCCTGAATTAGTTCTAACATCCTTAAGTTCTTTGTCTGTATTTGTCCTTGGCTTGAATGCAGCATATTGTGACTGAGGGCCTAATGTATGCTAAATATTACTAGCACTGGGGCTAGTATGAGGGTTATTTAGATTTTCTGTTATTGAGGACTTGTTGGCTGAGAGATACTTAGGCGGTTTAACAGCTTTTTGAACACATTGATAGCACAGGATGGGAAAACAGCAGATAAAACACATTCTTTTCAGTCTGAAGTTTAGGGAGTGATTGCACAAGGAGGTGAAGCTCAAGTTGTTCATTGAAGGTTTGGTAAGAATTAACCAAGAGGGAAAATTATATAAAGAGAGGGGATCCGAGAACATGAGAAAATCTAGTTCTCTAGTCTCCTATAAATGATTCCCGAAGTTGTAGCAAAGTCAAAGTTTGGTGGAGTTTAGGAGAAGTCTCTGAAAAGAAGCAGCTAATGTCCAGCTCAGTGGCTGAGAGTGTTTCTTGAACTAGAAAAATTTGGTTTATATCTTGGTTTTGTCACTCTTTTTCTCTCCCTGTGACCCAAGAAGATTAACTTGTTTACACTCTATTTCCTTATCTGTAAAGTGAGGACAATAATACCTGTCTTGTAAGAGTTCAGACAGCCTTTTTCCTTTTTTGCATTTATTTTCCATGGGGATGGTCTTGATCCCTGTCTCCTGTACAATGTCACGGACCTCCATCCATAGTTCATCAGGCAATCTGTCTATCAGATCTAGCCTCTTAAATATATTTCTCACTTCCACTGTATAATCATAAGGCATTTGATTTAGGTCATACCTGAATGGTATAGTGGTTTTCCCTACTTTCTTCAATTTAAGTCTGAATTTGGCAATAAGGAGTTCATGATCTGAGCCATAGTCAGCTCCCAGTCTTGTTTATGCTGACTGTATAGAGCTTCTTCATCTTTGGCTGCAAAGAATATAATAAATCTGATTTCGATGCTGACCATCTGGTGATGTCCGTGTGTAGAGTTGTCTCTTATGTTGTTGGAAGAGAGTGCTTGTTATGACCACTGCGTTCTCTTGGCAAAACTCTATTAGCCTTTGCCCCACTTCATTCCATACTCCAAGGCCAAATTTGCCTGTTACTCCAGGTGTTTCTTGACTTCCTACTTTTGCATTCTGGTCCCCTATAATGAAAAGGACATCTTTTTTGGGTGTTAGTTCTAAAAGGTCTTGTAGGTCTTCATAGAACCATTCAACTTCAGCTTCTTCAGCGTTCCTGGTTGGGGCATAGGCTTGGATTACCGTAATATTGAATGGTTTGCCTTGGAAATGAACAGGGATCATTCTGTCGTTTTTGAGATTGCATCCAAGGACTGTATTTCAGACTCTTTTGTTGACCATTATGGCTACTCCGTTTCTTCTAAGGGATTCCTGCCCACAGCAGTATATATAATGGTCATCTGAGTTAAATTCACCCATTCCAGTCCATTTTAGTTTGCTGATTCCTAGAATGTCGACATTCACTCTTGCCATCTCCTGTTTGACCACTTCCAATTTGCCTTGATTCATGGACCTAACATTCCAAGTTCCTATGCAATATTGCTTTTTACAGCATCAGACCTTGCTTCTATCACCAGTCATATCCACAACTGGGTATTTTCTTGCTTTGGCTCCATCCCTTCATTCTTTCTGGAGTTATTTCTCCACTGATCTCCTGCAGCATATTGGGCACCTACCCACCTGGGGAGTTCCTCTTTCAGTATCCTATCAGTTTGCCTTTTCATACTGTTCCCGGAGTTCTCAAGGCAAGAATACTGAAGTGGTTTGCCATTCCCTTCTCCAGTAGATCACACTCTGTCAGACCTTTCCACCATGACCCATCTGTCTTGGGTGGTCCCACACAGCATGGCTTAGTTTCATTGAGTTAGACAAGGCTGTGGTCCGTGTGATCAGATTGGCTAGTTTTCTGTGAGTATGGTTTCAGTGTCTGCCCTCTGATGGCTCTCTTGCAACACCTACCGTCTTACTTGGGTTTTTCTTACCTTGGATGTGGGGTATCTCTTCACAGCTGCTCCAGCAAAGTGCAGCCGCTGCTCCTTACCTTGGACGAGGTCGCCCCTCCTGACCTTGAATGTGGAGTAGCTCCTCTCAGCCCTCCTGCACCCACACAGCCACTGCTCCTCAAATGTGGGGTTGTTCCTCTCTGCTGCTGCCCCTGACCTTGGACGTGGGGTGGCTCACGTGGGGAGGAAAGGAAAGATATAAGCATCTGAATGTAGAGTTCCAGAGAATAGAAAGGAGAGATAAGAAAGCCTTCCTCAGTTATCAATGCAAAGAAATAGAGAAAAACAATAGAATGGGCAAGACTAGAGATCTCTTCAAGAAAATTAGAGATACCAAGGGAACATTTCATGCAAAGATAGGCTCGATAAAGGACAGAAATGGTATGGACTTAAACAGAAGCAGAAGATATTAAGAAGAGGTGGCAAGAATACATGGAAGAACTGTACAAAAAAGATCTTCATGACCCAGATAATCATGATGGTGTGATCACTCACCTAGAGCCAGACATCCTGGATGTGAAGTCAAGTGGGCCTTAGAAAGCATCACTATGAACAAATCTAGTGGAGGTGATGGAATTCCAGGTGAGCTATTTCAAATCCTGAAAGATAATGCTGTGAAAGTGCTGCACTCAATATGCCAGCAAATTTGGAAAACTCAGCAGTGGCCACAGGACTGGAAAAGGTCAGTTTTCATTCCAATCCCAAAGAAAGGCAATGCCAAAGAATGCTCAAACTACCACACAATTGCACTCATCTCACATGCTAGTAAACTAATGCTCAAAATTCTCCAAGCCAGGTTTCAGCAAACATGAACCGTGAACTTCCAGATGTTCAAGCTGGTTTTAGAAAAGGCAGAGGAACCAGATATCAAATTGCAAACATCTGCTAGATCATCAAACAAGCAAGAGAGTTCCAGAAAAACATCTATTTCTGCTTTATTGACTATGCCAAAGCCTTTGACTGTGTGGATCACAATAAACTGTGGAAAATTCTTCAAGAGATAGGAATACCAGACCACCTGACCTGCCTCTTGAGAAACCTGTTTGCAGGTCAGGAAGCAACAGTTAGAACTGGACATGGAACAACAGACTGGTTCCAAATAGGAAAAGGAGTACATCAAGGCTGTATATTGTCACCCTGCTCACCCTGCTTATTTAACTTCTATGCAGAGTACATCATGAGAAACGCTGGACTGGAAGAAGCACAAGCTGGAATCAAGATTGCCGGGAGAAATATCAATAACCTCAGATATGCAGATGACACCACACTTATGGCAGAAAGTGAAGAGGAGCTAAAAAGCCTCTTGATGAAGGTGAAAGAGGAGAGTGAAGAAGTTGGCTTAAAGCTCAACATTAAAAAAATGAAGATCATGGCATCTGGTCCCATCACTTCATGGCAAATAGATGGGGAAACAGTGGAAACAGTGTCAGACTTTATTTTTTGGAGCTCCAAAATCACTGCGGATGGTGATTGCAGCCATGAAATTAAAAGACGCTTATTCCTTGGAAGGAAAGTTATGACCACCCTAGATAGCATATTCAAAAGCAGAGACATTACTTTGCCAACAAAGGTCTCTCTAGTCAAGGCTATGGTTTTTCCAGTGGTTATGTATGCTGAGAGTTGGACTGTGAAGAAAGCTGAGTGCTGAAGAATTGATGCTTTTGAACTGTGGTGTTGGAGAAGACTCTTGAGAGTCCCTTGGACTGCAAGGAGATCCAACCAGTCCATCCTAAAGAGATCAGTCCTGTTTTTCATTGGAAGGACTGATGCTGAACCTGAAACTCCAATACTTTGGCCACCTCATGTGAAGAGTTGATGCGTTGGAAAAGACCCTGATTCTGGGAGTGGTTGGGGGCGGAAGAAGGGGATGGCAGAGGATGAGATGGCTGGATGGCTTCCCCGACTCGATGGACATGAGTTTGGGTAAACTCCGGCAGTTGGTAATGGACAGGGAGGCCTGGCGTGCTACAGTTATGTGGTCGCAAAGAGTTGGACACGACTGAGCGACTGATCTGAACTGAACTGTAAGATTTCTACAACGGTTGAATGAGGCAAAATGAGGCAAGATATGTACAACTGTTAACACACTGTCTGGTAGATTTTAACCCAAAAATATGCTGAAGAAGAGAAGTCCATTGCAGCTTTACTTTTTGTGTTTTCCAGTGTTAATGACTACATGATACTAATATTGTATTTAAAGCTTTTTTTTTTTTTAAATAAACATTGTAATTGTTATTTTCACATACAGAAACATGCTCAGGGAAAAGTAAGTTTCCTTTTCAAAGCCAGATGTCTACTTTGTGATTTGTAGGCAACCAGGATATACAAATTGTTAATGTGCCCTTTAGAGATGGTCTGACGCACATTTAAAACAGCCAAGAAATGAGAAACCAAAATATTCATCATGTGGGAAATGTCTGTGGAATAGGCACCCTTGGAATACTATGTAGCAATTTAAAAAAGCAAGTTGCAGAATGATGTGTTCCTTGTGATACCTTCCTTTTAAAAACACATAATAATGTTACATATAAATATAAATACAAATATATATAAAATTTCCTGTTTACAATCAATAAGTAATGATTATGAATTAGGTGCTCTTTATTGTGGTATTTCCACAATCTAACTCAACCGTTTAAATATTTATAGCTCAATGATATAACAGAGTACTTAATGAATAAACGTATTTTCTTGTCTGCTAACTTGAGGTGTTGCTTGGAAAAGTAATTTAGCCACTGTGAAAAGATTTCTGACTAGGTCTGTATAAGTCAGTTCTCATTACCTTAGACACCAGCATATCATTTGGAATTCTATAACTGTCTTCGACAGAGTTATAGAGTGGCTATGGATATTCTGTAATTTTATTGAATCATGCTTCACTAGTAGAAACAGGTGAATGCTTTAGGTATGACAAGACATAACTTACTTCCTTTGATATACGTGACAGTAATGTTCACCCCTGATTTATACATAGCTGTTTTTCTTACATACTAAACATGCATATTAATTATAAGATGCATTTGGATTTAGAAATGATCAAATGTGAACAAAGTCTTAAAAATGATATTTAAAAGACATTTCTGTTTACTTTGGTAGGGAGAAATGATGAAAGAGGGCAGCTTATTATACTATGAAATCTCACAGATTTTCCATTTATTATGGCTATTGTTCGGAGAAGGCAATGGCACCCCACTCCAGTACTCTTGCCTGGAAAATCCCATGGACGGAGGAGCCTGGTGGGCTGCAGTCCATGGGGTCGCTGAGTCGGACACGACTGAGCGACTTCACTTTCACTTCTCACTTTCATGCACTGGAGAAGGAAATGGCAACCCACTCCAGTGTTCTTGCCTGGAGAATCCCAGGGACGGGAGAGCCTGGTGGGCTACCGTCTGTGGGGTCGCACAGAGTCGGACACGACTGAAGTGACTTAGCAGCAGCAGCATGGCTATTGTTTCCCAATGCCATATTTTTATTTTTTAGTCATTTTTTAGTGGAAGAGAGCATTGTTTGCATGACTCTTCTTTGCTTTAACAGGTCAACAGTCCTTAATTTCCTTCAGGATTTTTCTTTTTAAAAACATCAAAACCCACATGTGTTTACTATATTGCAGATTTGTTATATATGCTATGTTACATGCATGACACACCTAGGAGGTCTGGGATCACACAACTTATTCAAACACTTTAACATTTCACCAGCAAAATATATTTATTTATTATGTTAACATAATAAAATGTATTTGCATAAAAAACAAAGACAATATTTAGGCTCATAGAGGTTTCGGGCAGCTCTTTCTGCCAAATGAATTTGTGTCAAACTTAGAAAATGTATTTTATTTTCTTACAGATATGGGTTTCTATGACCATAATATACATACATAGGTATTTGCACACACACACACACACACACACCTATATATAGTTCTTATATCAATCCAAAGATATAAGATTTAGTAGCTTCATTGTTTAATAAACAATTAGATTTAAGTCTATCTTCATTCTGGAGAAGGCAATGGCACCCTACTCCAGTCCTCTTGCCTGGAAAATCCCATGGACGGGGGAGCCTAGTAGGCTGCAGTCCATGGGGTCGCGAACAGTCGGACACGACTGAGCGACTTCACTTTCACTTTTCACTTTCATACATGGGAGAAGGAAATGGCAACCCACTCCAGTGTTCTTGCCTGGAGAATCCCCAGGACGGGGGAGCCTGGTGGGCTGCCGTCTATGGGGTCACACAGAGTTGGACACGACTGAAGTTACTTAGCAGCAGCAGCAGCTATCTTCATTCATATACTTTGCTTGACTGTGTGGAAGGAATTTTTTTCCTGTCAAGGTGCAGTGTGGGAACCTCTGTAATTTGAAGAAATAACTGTTTTCTTTTTCTTGGAAATTTTATTATGTCAGTAGGGAATGGAAACAACAATTAAGAATATTCTGAAAACATAGGCTTTGTGTATAGAGTTCAGTTTGAATCCCAGCTCCACCATTAGTTGGCACAATAAGATCAACGTGAATTCATGTAAATCAAACTTGGATTCATGTAGATCACAAATTGTTAGAGGCTGGGTAGTGGGCAACTTTGGGGCAGATAAAAGAAGTTGTGGACTGTAAGGGCAAAAGGAGGCCATTAGATGCTGGTATTTTATTTCTTATTTCTTTTTTTATTTTCAGGTTGCTCCACACAGCCTGTGGGATTTTAATTCCCCAACCAGGGATTGAACTCAGGCCTGGGCCACTGCAGTTGAAGTGCTGAGTCAGGGCATTACCAACATTTTATTTCTTGATTTTGGTGGTTGCTACATGATTATGTTCATTTTGTGATAATTCTTCAGGCTGTACAATTATGATGCCTACATGATTCTGCATGTAGTACTTCTGTAAGTATATTTAAGTGCTTATCAGTAAAGAAAAAAGTGGGTTCTAAAACTAGTGGAGGTAATGGAATTCCAGTTGAACTGTTTCAAATCCTAAAAGATGATGCTGTGAAAGTGCTGCACTCAATCTGCCAGCAAATTTGGAAAACTCAACAGTGGCCACAGGACTGGAAAAGGTCAGTTTCCATTTCAATTCCAAAGAAAGGCAATGCAAAAGAATGCTCCAACTACCGCACAATTGCACTCATCTCACATGCTAGTAAAGTAATGCTCAAAATCCTCCAAGCTAGGCTTCAGCAATACGTGAACCGTGAATTCCCTAATGTTCAAGCTGGCTTTAGAAAAGGCAGAGGAACCAGAGATCAAATTGCCAACATCTGCTGGATCATGGAAAAAGCAAGAGAGTTCCAGAAAAACATCTACTTCTGCTTTATTGACTATGCCAAAGCCTTTGACTGTGTGGATCCCAATAAACTGTGGAAAATTTTGAAAGAGATGGGAATACCAGACCACCTAACCTGCCTCTTGAGAAATCTGTATGCAGGTCAGGAAGCAACAGTTAGAACTGGACATGGAACAACAAACTGGTTCCAAATAGGAAAAGGAGTGAGTCAAGGCTGTATATTGTCACCCTGCTTATTTAACTTCTATGCAGAGTACATCATGAGAAACGCTGGACTGGAAGAAACACAAGCTGGAATCAAGATTGCCGGGAGACTGGGATTTCTTTGGAAGGAATGATGCTAAAGCTGAAACTCCAGTACTTTGGCCACCTCATGCGAAGAGTTGACTCATTGGAAAAGACTCTGATGCTGGGAGGGACTGGGGGCAGGAGGAGAAGGGGCGACCGAGGATGAGATGGTTGGATGGCATCACGGACTCGATGGACATGAATCTGAGTGAACTCCAAGAGATGGTGATGAACAGGGAGGCCTGGCGTGCTGCGATTCATGGGGTCGCAAAGAGTCAGACACGACTGAGCGAGTGAACTGAACTGAACTGAAAACGTAGTGACAGACTTCTATAATCCAAAGGGGAAAATATTTTATAAAATCCATGCATACAATAAAAACATTAAATAATGTGACTGATATTATTAAAATTAGATAGAAAGTACAAAAAAAATTATCAATACGATGAGATATCTAGGCAGTAGTTAGTAAATGTTGTTTAGGGGTCAGTATGCAGGATTGAATAAAACTCTTTGATTAGGAGAATT
Organism: Cephalophus harveyi; assembly: GCA_006410635.1. Classification (NCBI taxonomy): domain Eukaryota; kingdom Metazoa; phylum Chordata; class Mammalia; order Artiodactyla; family Bovidae; genus Cephalophus; species Cephalophus harveyi. Next base: position 222,508 of record SJYT01059810.1, read on the forward strand.
TTCCTGCTACCTCTGTTGTTCTGAGGTATAACTCACCAATCCTTTGGCATGATTATCATAAAATTATAAACATAATTATATAAATGGCTTAGTATTTTTATTATACAAGAATTTAAAAAATAACTCAGAAGAGAACTTGCATCATTTTTTCTACTCTGAAGAGTAAGTGTTTTATGAATATAGTTCGGGAAATGTTGGCTTAGATTTTAATATTGTGGGCAATGGAAGCCATTTAGTATTTTAGGAATTTAGTATGTTAGTCTCATTTCCAGTAGTGGAGGATGTGAAGACCAGACTAAAAGAGAAATTAACAGGCATGGGACTGTTTCAGTAGTTAAGGCAAGATGATGAGAACTTTAATTCTATTGATTAGCAGGGTCAACTGAGAAGAGAGAATGGATACGAGAAATTTTAAGATGGTAAAATGGACAGGCTTGGTTACTGTAGTGGATACTGTGACCCAGGCCCGGATGCCTCATGAGTGATCTTCAGTTGCTTCTTTTGCTGGCAGTGCCACTGGAAAACAGCCTTCAGCTGCCAGCCCCTTCAGGGATGATCTCAACTCCAGAGAGACCTTGACTACATACAGTGGCTGATGAGGGCCAGTCCCAGCTTCATGTACCTACAATGTATGCAATCACACAGCACCCCGTACACAGTGCTTGGTTTAACATTCTGCTGTTACTCTCTTGGAGACCTAATTTTTAAATATAGTCTTGCATTTTCATCTTGCACTGGACTCTGCAAATCATGGTATTGATGATGGAGCATAAAGGCCTTGCCATCTAAATCGATCTCAGGTAACTCTGAAAAGTCACTTCTAAGTATTAGAGCTCCCAGTGGAGTCAGCTCAGGCAGTTGTTGGGACTGCATTAAAGCCTACCTCCTCCTGCTTAATCCTGCCTGATTCCCCTTCTACAAATGTGAAGGCACTGCTTCATTAGCTTCCTATCCACTAACCCCCACCTCAGAGCCTGCTTCCTGGAGAACTCAACCTGCACAACTGTGACATTTTGAATGCAGGAGGGAGAGGAGTCAAGGGTAAGTCTGGGCTGGTTTCCTTGTCTCAGTAGATGATGATGCTCTTCACAAATGAGGGTGCCCAAAAGGGGAGGAGCAGTTTGAAGATGGATTGTTTCATGAGATATTGTCATATTAGAGTTTAAAATTTCAGTTTTGTACTTTTAATTTTGATGTGATTGAAAGACATTCAGAAGGAGATGACTATGAGATACTAACCTAGATCTCGGCACAGAGGTGGGTTGGAGTAATGGGCTGATTCAACAGAGGGAATGCCACTGTGCAAGAATAGTATTGATACACAGGGAGAGGGCTAAGAGGAGACAACCACTGTCTAAGAGCTGAGCAAAAAGGTCCGGCGAAAGGGAGGAGAAAGATAGACCTGGGAGAAAGGAGAATCAGGAGAGCATGTGCGTGAATCAAAGCCTGATGGAAGGGAGTTGACATGTACTAACTATGTTTGAAGGTAAGACAGGGGAGATCAGTGACACAGGCCATTTTTTTCCCGAAATGTAGTTGTGAGAAGAAGGCAAGAAATTGAGACAGCTGTAGAGGTAAAAGCCCAGTGAAAAGACTTTTTTTGTAATTTATTTATTTTTAATTGAAGATTAATTGTTTTACAGTGTTGTGTTGGTTTCTACCAAACATCAACTTGATTTTTTTTTTTTTTACAATAGAGAATATTTATTTTGCTAAAAAAAAAAATTTTATTTTGTACACTTTTTTTGGAAGAAGGATGCTTAGGTTCTAGAATGACTGACATAAAATACAAAGGAACTGTAAGGGACTAAAAATAACTGCATGTGCAGTTGGGGCAAATTATGGCCAAAAGATACAGAGAGACCAAACAGTGCCCAGAGCAAAATCAGAGTGTTGGGAACAAAAGCAGGGTACTGAGCATGCCTCCCGCACTCAACATAGTCAGAGGGGTGGGCACAACACCTAAGCCACACTTCTAGCCTGACCCCTGGCCATACCTCTAACCTCACCCCACATAAGGGACAAGTTCATCCCCTCTCTGGGAGCAAACAGGCAAGGAAACCAGTTACTTGTTCTTACTCCCCCCTGCTGCAACAGAGGCCCCAATAAAGCCTTGGTTGAATTTCTTATGTGGCCTCTAGTCAATTTTTATTAATTGGGGACGGCTGAGACCCCTGTTGCTGCTAAGTCACTTCAGTCGTGTCCAACTCTGTGTGACCACATAGATGGCAGCCCACCAGGCTCCCCTGTTCCTGGGATTCTCCAGGCAAGAACACTGGAGTGGGTTGCCATTTCCTTCTCCAATGCATGAAAGTGAAAAGTGAAAGTGAAGTCACTCAGTCATGTCTGACTCTTAGTGACCCCATGGACTGCAGCCTACCAGGCTCCTCCACCCATGGGATTTTCCAGGCAAGAGTACTGGAATGGGGTGCCATTACCTTCACCGCTGAGAACCCTGGTTGTCATCAAAAGAAGGAGGAGAAGGGAAGACTTTAATGCTGTGCCTTGGTGTTTCGGTCTCGATCAAGGGCAATGAGTCTCCATGAATCATCTCTTTGTTTTGGCTATCATGGTAGGACATTATTGACAAGCCAGGGTATAACAAGAGAATCTTCTTTTTGCCTTTTCATTTGATCTGCTCCATTTCCCTTATAGTTTCTTCAAGTGTTTATTGAGCACTACCATGATGGTTTGGGCACACTGGATGCTGGTGACACACAACAGTGAACAAAACAGACAGAAGTCTTAGCTATCATCCACCACGAAGCATATATTCTAGTGTGAAGAGACTCCAGAGAAACAAAAGTGAGTTCCTCAAAGGCCCCCCCACCCTCCAGCATGCCTCTGGCAGGCACCTTCAGAGGGCAGGGTGTGTGGTGATGTTGTCTATTTTCTCTGCCTCCTGCCCAGTCAGGGAAATCCCATCCCACCTTGTACCTCAGAACTGCACTAACCAGGCCTGGATACTTTAACTGGAACTTGGCAGCTATTTCAATAAGCTCAGTTCAGTTCAGTTCAGTCACTCAGTCATGTCTGACTCTTTGCGACCCCATGGACTGCAGCATGCCAGGCCTCCCTGTCCATCACCAACTCCCAGAGTTTACCCAAACTCGTGTCCATTGAGTCAGTGATGCCATCTAACCATCTCATCCTCTGTCGTCCCCTTCTCCTTCTGCCCTCAATCTTTTCCAACATCAGGGTCTTTTCAAATGAGTCAGCTCTTCACATCAGGTGGCCAAAGTATTGGAGTTTTGGCTTCCAAAATTGATGTTGTTTTGGTTTCAACATCAGTCCTTCCAATGAACACCCAGGACTGATTTCCTTTAGGATGGACTGGTTGGATCTCCTTGCAGTCCAAGGGATTCTGAAGAGTCTTCTCCAACACCACAGCTCAAAAGCATCAATTCTTCTGTGCTCAGCTTTTTTTATAGTCCAACTGTCACATCCATACATGACTACTGAAAAAACCATAGCTTTGACTAGACAGACCTTTGTTGACAAAGTAATGTCTCTGCTTTTTAATATGCTGTCTAGGTTGTTCATAAGTTTCCTTCCAAGGAGTAAGTATCTTTTAATGTCATGGCTGCAGTCACTCTCTGCAGTGATTTTGGAGCCCCCCAAAATAAAGCCAGCCACTGTTTCCACTGTTTCTCCATCTATTTGCCATGAAGTGATGGGACTGGATGCCATGATCTTAGTTTCCTGAATGTTGAACTTTAAGCCAACTTTTTCACTCTTCTCTTTCACTTTCATCAAGAGGCTCTTTAGAGGCTCAATAAGCTCAGTGAGAGTATATTCTCTCATCATGAACATTTCCTGAATGGGGGGTTGCCCTGCTGGCTGGGTTATGGTGCTGTGCATTGCCTTTCTTTTACTAAGGGTTAGACCATGCTGGACATTTCGTCCATTTCATTGTCAATTGCCACACTATCCTGCTCTTCATTCTCCTCACTTTCCCAGGGATTTCACCTCTCATGTCCCAAACAGGTAGCCTCATTTCCCAGAAGTTGCTGTCCACCCCCACCCCCACCCCCCGCAGGATATAAGAAGCTCCAAGAAGACTTCTCTCTGAATCTATTGAATCTCAAACGTTTCAGCTTAAAATAATCTTCAACTCAACTCATCTCTGGAATTCCAAGTGGGCCCCCACCATCTATAGCAGGCTGGCTTCCTGGGCTGTTTATTATAGAGAAGAGGGGTTGATTTCCTGCACAGATAGCTGCAGGTTGAGTCACAGTTCTATTTGTATACATAGTCCAGCAGTTGTCCATTGTATATTCAGTCTCTCATGATCATGTGCAATGCCATCTTGCAGGCAAGAAAGGACAGAACTTTTTCTCCTCCTTTTCTTACATTATATTGTCATAAATGTAGGCATATGTGCCCGAAGTATAAAGGAATTCAGAATGAATATGGAATACTTCTAGTATAGTCAAGTTTCCTTTTTGTTTCCATTTTAATTGTGCTGTAGTTAGACTATATTTGAGGAAGAACTGCATCTCTTCACCAATAGACACAAATAGAATGTAATGAAGATGAATAAAGAGGAGAAAAGTCTAAAGGTAACTGAAGATAGATTCAAAAGAATGGGTTGGTGCTTTCACTGAGGACTCTTGCAGGGATTCGTCACCTGGCTTTAGCCCGAGTCATGGGGGATGCTTGGCAAAGTGATGAAGAGAGACAAGAGGCAGAAATAGGACAAACAGGAAAAGACAATGAGCCTCCTTAATAATTCTAATTAGCATTTACCTTTCTTACTGTCCAAAGTGGTTAGAATGAGCTTTATCTACACAGATCAGCATCCTTCTCTACAAAGTCTAAATTAGATTTTCCTACTATTCTAACAACAGGGTCTCATTCTCATTAACAGAGAGTACAGAGACTTACAGAACAAAATCAGTTGACCCAAGCCAAAAAATAAATTGCAAGAAAAATAGAAGGTAGAAAGAAAACAGTATTAATGATAGGAAAAAAGAAGTGAAGTGGAAATGCTGTCCTCTTTTTACATGAAATATTCCACCATTCTGTTCTGGGGTGGGTTCATGTAGCTCACCTAGGGTTGTGGATATTTGAACCTAGGTACCTCTATTCTGGAAACAGAAAAATCACTCTAAGTAGAACCAACCCAATCGCACCAGGGATATGATGTGGATACCACTGGAACTATGTAATCATTCTGTCATATTAAAGGATGGAGACTGGTTTGGCACTGACTGGTTCCATTTCCCAGGTGTTTATTGGATATCCCTAAATAGGTTGCCATGACTTTCACCTGGAAGGTTGGGCTCCTGCTCCCTGGGAGAATCCACTCACAGTAACAAAAATTGCCAACCTCCTTCTCAAGGCCAGGTGATGATGTTTCCCACTGGTATGGTCATCTGGCCACTAGTTCTTGTCCTCCACTGGCCTGGAGGACATTATACCACCATAGACACCCTTACTAAATTTACCCAGCAAACGTTAATGGCAGCTGGCAAAGCCTGTCTTTGCTGAACACTGAAATTCTCTTGGCATTTGGACATGATGCCAAGAGTACCATGGCCTTGAACATTATTACTGCCTTACAAAGAGGCACCTGTGTCATTATCCAGAGTGTCGTGGATACATATATACCTGATGAGTCTGCCAAAGTGTCATCTTTATTAAATCACATGAAGACAGAAGTGAATCTCTTGACTGATCTGACCCTCAGCCCAGGAGATTTAATAAATCAGTGGTTCAGATCAGAGGGCTCTTGGTGGGAAAAAAAAATCTTATTTTAGGAATTATTTCTAACTTTTTATTTTATTTTGGAGTATAGATGGTTAACAATGTTGTGATAGTTTCAGGTGGACAGCACAGGTACTCAGCCATACACATACATGTATGCATTCTCCCCTAAACTACCCTCCCATCCCAGCTGCCCCGTAGCATTGAGCAAAGTTCCCTACTGGGAATCATTTTGATCAGTGTTTTCTCTTGTATGTTCCTCTACTGCTCCTGTGTTGTCTGCTTCCAGTGCAGCAAGATAACTACCTGAGCCACTTAACTGGTGCAACACCTGGCTGAATGCTCAGGGCACACCGCAGAAAGTGGGGCGTGTGAGGCTGTAAGAGCCTTTCAGGAGGTGTGGAGGTTTGAGGAGATCATGGAGAGGACAAGACCGCCAGTTGACCCATGAACCGGATCCGGAAAAGCAAAGGCTCACCCGCCCCCACCCACTCTTTCCACGGTTGGAGCCATTTTCAAGGACGCTGCTTGAGGTGTCGAGAACATCTCTACTGCTTAGGTGGCTGAACCCAGGTAAGGCTGCAGTGTAAACTTTTAAAGTTCTTTTGGCGGGTACGGAGATCTATTACTACAATATCCTTGCGATGGCTCCAGACAAGCCTGATAAGGAAGTTCTGATGCCTTTCCCCGCCCCCCCCCCCCCCCCCCCCCCCCCCCCCCCCCCCCCCCCTCCCCCCTC
>SJYT01059810.1:229046-244778 GCA_006410635.1 Cephalophus harveyi
AAGACTCTTCAGTCGTGTCCGACTCTGTGCAGACCCATAGACTGTTGCTTGCCAGGCTTCTCTGTCCATGGGATTCTCCAGGCAAGAATACTTGAGTGGGTTGCTGTGCCCTTCTCCAGGGGATCTTCCCCACCCAGGGATCGAACCCACGCCTCTTAAGTCTCCTGCATTGGCAGGGAGGTTCTTGACCATTAGCGCCAATTGAGAAGCCCTATATTATTAAACCTACTACCTACCAATCCAAAGTGGGCTGCCTCTTTCTTCGTTCTTTCCTTGCCCGCCATCTTTGGGGCCCAGTTACAGATTTTACCTGCGAAGCTCCCAGCGTATTTGAACCATCACTCTAGAATGCTCTGAATGGGTAGCTTTTACTTTCCTCCTTTGGTTGGTCTTGGTTTATTTCCACAGCCAGGTGTTTCATTCATACTATTTAGAAGTCTCTGGAGTAAGTTGCAAAGTAAAATATAGAAAAATATTTTTTCTGCTGGATATTTTCTATATATTTTTTTATTTCTTTAAGTTCTCTACGGAGGTTTTTGAGATTCTCTCTGGTGTAGGTAGTACAGAAATCTTATTTGAAGCAAATTGGTTAAGCCTAAAGATGACAGAAAAATCAATATGAGATAGCTGCAAATAAACCTTCCATTCTCTAAGCTCTTGAAAAGCCTCAAACAGCAAATCTTAGGTATTTTAATAAAAGTGTTTGCACACTGATTTTAGTTGTAAAGAAAATGAGGCAATTCAAGTGTTAAAAGCCTGGGACTATAAAAATGAAGTGTTTTGTCTAAAAGGCCTTTTTTTTTTTGGTTGTTGTTTAAGAAAAAAGATCTTCAGAATTTCATAAACTTTTAGATTTGAAGCATCCTTTGTTAGTAGCACCCCACCCCCAGCCTCCCCAGGCTACCTAAACCTGGAGCAATTAAAGGATCATTAGATTCTAGATAGATTAATGTTTAGATTAACTCTTTACATAATGGGATTTGGGAACTGAACCTTGCCCCCAACTGCTCAAAAGTGGACTGGTGCAAATGGACTTGGTCGATGGAGTGGGACTTGGGGGTAGGGGTTGGAATATGTGGAAATACTATATTTGATTTTATAGTTAAGTTCCTAGTTCAGTGGTGGAAACCTGAGATACAATTGAGAAGAAACTGGTGACATTTCTCTCTGGGAATGCTGTAAAGGAAATTAATAATTTGACAAACTGATGCTTTTTGTAGAAGGCCACTGAACGATCTTTTGAGTCTTTTCTAATTGCAATTCTGAAGTATTCTGACTTGCTTTCATTTTTGGATTTCCAGGCATGTCTTCTTTGCTGCTGAAGTGAAGTCGCTCAGTCGTGTCCGACTCTTTGTGACCCCATGGACTGTAGCCTACCAGGCTCCTTCCTCCATGGGATTCTCCAGGCAAGAGTACTGGAGTGGTTTGCCATTTCCTTCTCCAGGAGATCTTCCCAACCCAGGGATCGAACCCGGGTTTCCAGCATTACAGGCAGATGCTTTAACCTCTGAGCCACCAGTACTTCTGTAATTTTTAGAACTGAAACATTTAAACAGAAGCCTCGCATGCTGCAGTCCTTGGAGTTGCAGAGTTGGACATGACTTAGCGACTGAATGACAACAACAATACATATATTCAAAAACAATGTTAATACAGGCTAATTTCTTTTCACTCCCTGAATAGTGTAAAAAAAACAAAAACAAAAACAAAACTCAACATGCAGAGTGGAAAGAGCAGGGGTTTTGAAGCCAGACAGACTGTCCACTTTACCTGGACGTAATGATTAATATATGGTTTCAGGCTTGGTTTGCTTTGTGTTTGTGTGTGATCAAAGTCAGAGCCTTTGTACATTCTGTTTTCAACATCCTCTAAACTGATGCAAAAATTTTTATTTCCCAAAGGGTTTGGTGAGAGTTAACTGTAAAGCACGTGGAATTGCTCAAAGCAAACAGCAGAGAAACCTAGTTGCTTCATCTCTCTCTCTCTGCTGCTGCTGCTGCTGCTAAGTCGCTTCAGTTGTGTCCGACTCTGTGCAACCTCACAGATGGCAACCCATCAGGCTCTGCCGTCCCTGGGATTCTCCAGGCAAGAACACTGGAGTGGGTTGCCATTTCCTTCTCCAATGCATGAAAGTGAAAAGTGAAAGTGAAGTCACTCAGTTGTGTCTGACTCTTAGCGACCTCATGGACTGCAGCCTACCAGGCTCCTCCATCCATGGGATTTTCCAGGCGAGAGTACTGGAGTGGGGTGCCATTGCCTTCCCCGTCTCTCTCTCTCCTCCCATCATTTGGTCCTACAAATGCCAGGCTGACTTTCAAAGGAGGTCTGTTGAGTTCAAGTTCCAGTTATCTAATGTCTCTATTATATTTACCCATGAACATGTATAGTTTGGGAAACTCACAGTTACTTTTTGAGGTTTGGTTCTCCCCCCGTCCCCCCTCCCACTGACTGGCAGGATTGGGAGGAGATGGCAGCACCTGGTTATATGCCTCATATCCCTAACTAACCCGCTGGCCAGAATATAAGCTTGTTCATAATGAGGTATTCTGAGACCCTTGTCCCTCCAGGCACCCACCCGCAGACACTTCGGTCACGGTTATGAAACTTAACTAGGCTATGAGTTTCCAGCTTTCTTCTGAGATAAAGCTAATTAAGCAACAGCAATAGAGAAAGCAGTCTTTTTCTTTTTTTTCCAGAACTTATCTCTTAATTAAAACCATCCCCATTTTCTAGATAAATGAGTTGAACCTGTTGATGAAGGTGTGCGCCTGCTTTTAAAAGTGTGGGAATTACCATCTTAAGCAGTTGCTCTATTTCTTTGGTGTTAAAGCATAGCTACTTACCTGCTTTATCACAACATGAAGTTGAGTACACTCCAGCCAGCACAGGCGCTTTCAAAGGAGAGTTTCAGCTTGAATCATGACTCCCCCAGGCTCAATTCTTTTGGTATTAGCAGCTTAAATATGCACAGCACAGAGAGAAGCTTTGTCTGGGGCTTGGAAAAGAGTAAATCATTCAGCATCTTTAAAGTGTCCGGAATAGTTGAATAAAGGCACTGCAACTTGCTAATGTAAAATATTAGGTGCACCCTAAGTAACAACAACAGCTTGGAGGGACTCTAATCATCCGCTTTAATTTTGTTGCTGACACCTGGCAACATTTGGAACTATAAATAGAGTAGCGGGAAGGAAGGAAGGAAGCCAAAGAGATTTTCTGTTGCTGTCTCAATGCATAGAATGAGGAGGTCTTGAAAGAAAGAGAAAAAAAAAATTGCCTCTGGAAAAGAATTAGGGTTTTCTATTGAATAATGGTTGCTGCAGGGCCTGGTGGAGTATATTGTACTTAAAGCACTCTGAATTCTAGTTGGATTTGCAAGACTTCTCCTAATTATGGGCGAAGGGCAGGAAGCTGCTTGATCTTTCCAGGAATAAACCTAATTGTAAATCCCCAGGACCCTAGACTCTAAAATTAGGGGGCAGGAGTACAGTCTCCTCTACCAGGTTTCATCATTCCCGGCTGTTCCGTGTTGGAGAAGGCAGAGGGGGCAAACAAAGAGGTAGAGTGGTAGAGTGAGGGTAGGTTGAAGGTTCCCAAATGATCTTGATTCACTCCTGGGAAAGGATCTAGGTAGTACTGTCAACAACATAGACTACGGCCAGGGAACATTGTAGAAACTGTTCAGTTACTAGACTATTGAGCTTATTAGCCAGTAGATAGAAATAGAACCTCTGTCTATGTCTCAATATGGATTGAGTTCTTTTTAAATCACTTCTCTTTGAGAAATCTAGGATTCTGTGGAGGCAGAAAGGATCACTTTTGGTAGACTAATAACCTGTTAGCAGGTATGAGAGTGTAAAGACATTCGCTGAGAATGAAGGCTAAGCAGACTGGGCTCCATCTCAGCCCTGCTTCCATTAGCCTTCTGATCTCAGAAAAGAGATCTAGGTTTCCCAAACCTTGGTTTCCAAAATCTCCCATCTCATAAATATACTGTGAGAATGAAATGAATTCATCCCTGCCAACAGCCCAGAAGAAAGCTCTGATAGTTATCTTTAGTTTCTCCCTTTCCCCTGGAATACAAAGAGACACTTCTTTATGTACCAGATAAATCCATTTAACTATGGTTTCTTGTTTTATTATTTATTTAGTAGATAAGTACAAACTCATTATTTTTATTGCATTATTATTATGCTATAAGGCAAAAACAAAAAACAAAACAAACAAACAAAAAACAAGTGCTCTCTTCCTCAGGGAAAACTCCTGTAAATCTCAGATTTAAAAGTAAGTTTAACTGTGCACAGGTCTAAAACATTCTCAATAGTCAGGTTTCTAATCCCCTTTTTGTACCAAAGAAGTCTAAGAGATTTGAACATAATATCCAGCTATTTTAATGGGTTTCTAAGAGTGTGGATTGACTTATAATACAGGCAGCCCCATCTTTTCATGTTAGAGTTGAAAAGGCCAACATTTTTTCCTAGGGATTATAGAATTACTTTTAATACTGTATTTCATAACCTGTTATAAGACCTGAGGAATTCAACAAATGCTAAATAATGATCTCCAATGTGAATTTTTTTCTTTTTTTAGCACAAGTCTATTAAATTTTGAATTCTTAAATTTCTCTAGTTAAGCTGTGTTATAACTTAGTTCTGTAGGGAAAAATCTGGAAGAGTCACAGAATCTTATATTTACAAGTGATCAGTCTAAACCAAATTGACCCATGACATTCTTCTTAACTGAACTTAGGGCATTTTCTCTGCATGTTGTTCAACCTGAATGGGGTTTCTGTTTCTATTGAACTTGGCTTTCTTATATTAACATCTGATAGCAACATCCACATGAGTTTAAAGGTCTCTTACCTAAACTAAAATCTTGCCATGTTAATAAAAGATAGATTCTGTGGGTCACAGTGCTCAGCAAGGAGAGTTTCAGTGCACTCATGCCAAAACCAAATGGTGATTTGGCTACTCAGTTCAGTTCAGTCACTCAATTGTGTCTGACTCTTTGTGACTCCATGGACTGCAGCACTCCGGTCCTCCCTGTCCATCACCAACTCCTGGAGTTTACTCAGACTTGTGTCCATTGAGTTTGAGATGCCATCCAAACATCTCATCCTCTGTTGTCCCCTTCTCCTCCCGCCTTCAATCTTTCCCAGCATCAGGGTCTTTTCAACTGAGTCAGTTCTTTGCATCAGGTGGCCAAATATTGGAGTTTCAGCTTCAACTTCAGTCCTTCCAATGAATATTCAGGACTGATTTCCTTTAGGATTGACTGGTTTGATCTCCTGCAGTCCAAGGGACTCTCAAGAGTCTTCTTAAATACCACAGTTCAAAAGCATCAATTCTTTAGCATTCAGTTTTCTTTCTGGTTCAATTCTCACATCCATACATGGCTACTGGAAAAACCATAGCCTTGACTAGATGGATCTTTGTTGACAAAGTAATGTCTCTGCTTTTTAATATGCTGTCTAGGCTGGTTTTCTTCCAAGGAGTAAGCGTCTTTTAATTTCACGGCTGCAGTCACCATCTGCAGTGATTTTGGAGCCCAAAAAAGTAATGTCTGTCACTGTTTCCACTGTTTCCCCATCTATTTGCCATGAAGTGATGGGACCGGATGCAATGATCTTAGTTTTCTGAATGTTGAGCTCTAAGCTAACTTTTTTACTCTCCTCTTTCACTTTCATCAAGAGGCTCTTTAGTTCTTCTTCGCTTTCTGCCATAAGGGTGGTGTCATCTGCATATCTGAGATTACTGATATTTTTCCTGGCAATCTTGAGTCCAGCTTGTGCTTCATCCAGCCCACCATTTCTCATGATGTACTCTGCATATAAGTTAAATAAGCAGGGTGACAATATCCAGCCTTGAAGTACTCCTTTTCCGATTTGGAATCAGTCTGTTTTTCCATGTCCAGTTCTACTGTTGCTTCTTAACCTGCATACAGATTTCTCAAAAGCCAGGACAGGTACCTGACAAAAGCAAGGTGAAGTTTGTTACCATATGTTATGTGTCACATTTTTGCACATTTTAAAGTCTTGAAATTGAGGTCTCAGAATCTTGGGCATCTTACAATGACTGTCAGCCAGAGGAACAGACATGATCTTGTTACCGTTGCTGGGCAATGGGAGTCTGATTATTCCTGGTAGTGTGATCACAAAACTGTAATTCAAAGTTTCAATCAGGCCATTTCAGGAGCATTTGAGAAAGGCTGTACAAGTCCTATTCATGGTTTGGAAGCCATACATTATTATAGTAAGATCAGGAAAGCACCCAGAGGTCAGGGTGGAGAATTTTTTTTGCTCTGAAAATGTTGCAACCCCATGGCCTATATAGTCCATGGAATCCTCCAGGCTAGGATACTGGAGTGGGTAGCTGTTCTCTTCTCCAGGGGGTCTTCCCAACCCAGGAATTGAACCTAGGTCTCCCAAATTGCAGGCGGATTCTTTACCAGCTGAGCCACCAGGGAAGCCCTGGTGTTTTTTCATAGTTTTTTTTTGCTTTATTGGCAAATTGATGGAAAAACACGGACATCAATGAGACCAGTTGAGAAGTAATTCAGATGAATCAGCCTTTGAGTGTGAAGTACTGGAAATACCTTGACTGATTTATTTCACTTATATCATGCTTCTTTCATAAGTGCAAAAATGCTGTTTGATAGAAAGTCATGTCTAAGTAAGTCTGAAAAACATTTCCAGTACGCTTAAAATAAAAATTCTAAGTGATAGAAAAGCATTTTGTCAAAATTAAATAGGTGTTAATTTTTCTTTTTGTTTCTTCTTAGTGCTGGATAATATCATGCTGAGCTACACTACCCATGACACATTATTTTGGAGCATACCTGGATTATTCTATGGATTATTTTCTTGAAGAGATTTAAACAATCCTCCAAATTTCACATCCAGTTAGTTTAATATGCATATGTTTTACATCACTAGAAGCCACTGAAATATAAATATTACCATTTTTTAATGCATTTCACAAAATTTCATCACTTTTGATGGGCAGTAATGAGAATATATTAGTAAAAATGTGTCTCTTGATTACTTCTTTTTTTGCCTGCCAAATGCATTATAATTTGTCTTTGTAGTTGAAGATGTGACATGGAAAAAAGGAACTCTTCAATTTTAAATGGTTTACAGGCTACATGAAACAATTCCTTCCTGAATAGAAGTTCTACTTGATATGTGAATACTATTATGAATATTTGCCAGCATCCATTCATTGAGAAACTGTTTTATTGTTACTGTTAAAGTACTTGGGAACACAGCAGTAAAGCCCTGCCATCAAGAAGCTAACTTAGATTTTAATGGAGTAGATAATAAATAAGTAAATTTTATTGTATGATAACTAGTAAGTGTTAAGGGGAAAAATAAAGAGGGAAGGAAGTTAGGAGTTTGGGGAAAGAGTTTAAAAATTTTAGATGGGTGATCAAGAATGCCCTTTTTAAGAAAGTGGTGTAAGAGCCAAGTCCTAAAGAAACTGAGTTTACCCATGTAGATATCTGAAAGAGAGGTGTATGTTCCTTTTTTTTTTTTTTTGCCTATTCTTGTCTTGCAGGATCCTAGTTTCCTGACTAGAAATTGAACCCAGGCCTGGCAGTGAAAGCCTGGAGTCCTAACCATCGAATCACCAGGAAATTCCCAAGAAGCAAATTCTAAGTGGAGGGAACAACAAGCCCAAAGGCTCATCAGCAGAAACATGCCTAGTGTGTCCCAGGAATGAGAAGTCAGAGGAGTTGGCATGGGGTGAACAGATCTGAGTGCATTAGACTAGAACAAAGAAGTAAAATAGAGCAAATGCTGTGAGTATGGTGGGTTGGAGATGGGACATTGTGAGTGAGGTGAAAAGACTCTGGAGACATTTGCTTGAAGATGTGCACTAGTCTGACTGACATTTTATGTGGATGTTCCAGCTACTATGTTGAGAATAAACTGGAGGAGTGGAAACAGAGGGATCAACTAGCAAGTTTGTAATAATTCAGGGGAGAGATGACCTGTGTATGAGCTCAATCATATCCGACTCTTTGTGACCCCATGGACTGCAGCCTGCCAGGCTCCTCTGTCCATGGGATTTTCCAGGCAAGAACACTGGAGTGGATTGCCATTTTGACTTAAAACCAGATAATAGTAGGAGGTATTGAAAATAATTGTGGTGCTGGAGAAAACTCTTGAGAGTCCCTTGGACAATCAAACCAGTCAATTCTAAAGGAAATCAACCCTGAATATTCATTGAAATGACTGATGCTGAAGCTCTAGTACTTTGGCCACTTGATGTGAAGAGCTGACTCATTGGAAAAGACACCGATGCTAGGAAAGATTGAAGGCAGGGAGAGAACGGGATGGCAGAGGATGAGCTGGTTGGATGGCATCACTGACTCGATGGACATGAGTTTGTCCATGGTGAAGGACAGGGAAGTCTGATGTACAACAGTCCATGGGGGTTGCAAAGAGTGGGAAATGACTGAGCAACTGAACAACAACAAATTGCAAGGACCTCCAGATTATGGATCTATTTGAAAAAATGATTACTTGATTAGTAAATTTCAGGGGAGAGATGACCTGTGATTACTAAACTGAATATGGGGTGAGAAAAAGATGAGTCAGTGATGACTCTTAAGATTTATGTCCTGAGCAAAGAAGAGCTATCGTTATCAAGAAAAAGCATTGTAAAAGGAGTAGATTTTTTTGATGTGGACCATTAAAAAAAATTATTTAGTTTTGACTGAGCTGGGTTTTTGTTGCTTCATGTGGACTTTCTCTAGTTGCCTAGAGCAGCAGCTACTGTCTAGTTGTGGTGCGTGGACTTCTCATTGCAGTGGGTTCTCTTGGGGAACTTGGGCTCTAGGTGTGTGGGTTTCAGTTGCAGCCCGAGGGCTCTAGAGAGTGGGCTCAGTAGTTGTGCTGCTTGGGCTTAGTTGCCTCATGGCATGTGGAATCTCCCTGGACCAGGGATTGAACCCATGTCCTCTGTGTTTGCAGGCAGATTCTTAACCAGTGGACCACCAGGGAAGTCCTGATGTGGACCATTTTAAAAGGCTTTATTGAATTTGATCCAGCATTGTTCCTATTTTGTGCTTTGGTTTTTTGGCCATGAGGCAATGGGATCTTAGCACCCCCTGCACTGCAGGGTGAAGTCTTAATCATTGCAGCACCAGCAAAGTCCAAAAGGAGTAGAATTAAGGGAAGGTGAGGAATATTAGAAATGTAATCCTGGGTTTGTTAAAATTGAGATGACTTTGGACATGTGCAGAGAGGTATCAGGCAGTTAGATACACAAGTGAGGAATTAAGGCAGAGATATTAGTTTCGGAGTCATTAGCATATAGATGATATTTAAAACCTTGGGACTAAATGAGAGTACTAAGGAAATAGAGCTTGAGGTCTTGAGAGCCAGATCAGAAAGCATTTCATGGAGAGAGGTGTCAAGTAAGTCAAGTAAGTGAGATGAGGCCTGAAAATTGACCACTGAATTTAGACATGTGAATGTCCCTGGAGGCCTGATGGGAAAAGTTTGGTGTGAGGTTGGCTTGATTGTAGTGGGATCTAGAGAGAATGAAAAGAGAGGAATAGGAGATAGAGAACATAGACAATGATGTCAAAAAAATATTCCCACAAGGAAAAGGAAGGACAGAAATAGATGAAGGAAATTAGAAGGCACAAACTTTCAGTTATAAAATAATGTCACAGGGGAATTTCCTGGTGGCCAGTGGCTAGGTCTCTGCACTGTCACTGTGGGAGTTAAAATCCCACAAGTTATGTGGTGTGGTCAAAAAAAAAAAAAAGACTAAACTCTCTTCTAGCTTGGAGAGTTTATTTACAAAAAAACGAGTCATGGATATGAAATGTACAGTGTGGGGAGTGTAGTCAGTAAATAATAAATATGTAATATCTTTTTGTGGTAACAGAGGTTACCTAGACTTATCATGGTGATTATTTTGAAATGTATACAAAATCAACTCACTATGTTGTGTGCCAGGACTATTACAGTGTTGTAGGTCAATTATACCTCAAAAACAAACTCATAGAAAAAAAGATTAGATTTGTGGTTACCAGAAGTGGGAGATGGGGGCAGGGGGACTTGGCTGAAGGTGGTCAGAAGTTACCATAGAAACTTCCAATTATAAGATACATAAGTAAGGGAAGTAATGTTTAACACGATAAACATAATTAACACTGCTGAATGTTTTACATGAAAGTTGTTAAAGGAATCAATCATAAGTGTTCACGTGACAAGGAAAAAAAAATTTCTATTTCTTTAACTCTGGCATATATATATTTGATGGAAATTCACTAAACTTGTGGCAATCATTTCATGATGTATTTAAGTCAAACCAGCATGCAGTGTACCTTAAACTTATACAGTGCTATATGTATTGTTGTTTGCTCGCTAAGTCGTGTCCAACTCTTTGTGACCCCAGGGACTGTAGCCCGCCAGGCTCCTCTGTCCATAGGATTTTCCAGGCAAAGATAATGGAGGGGGTTTCCAAGCCCTCCTCCAGGGGATCTTCCTGGCCCTGGGATCAAACCCTTGTCTTTTGCATCTCCTGCACTGGCAAGCAAATTCTTTACTAGAAGCCCTATATGTCAACTACATCTCAATGAAACTGGAAGAAAAAAAGGAAAAGGGAGAGAAATGGCACAATAGCCATAGCAGCAGTAGTTTGGGTTAAGTGTTTTAGATGATAGAAAGCTATATTGATGGAATTATCCAGTGAAAAGAAGATAAAAAAAAAAATAGGAGTTTTGATGAAGCTGGTGCAGGTTCTGATGGAGAAGTGAAGTTGGCTTTAGCAAAGGGCCTCTAAAAATGCATTTTTAAGATATTTCAGTCATGTTTTATGTCATTTTCTTCAGCTCTACCCTTTGCCCAAGTCCTTTCTTTCTTTCATGGATAAGACTCTACTATTTTATCTCCTTAGTGAAGTGTTTCCTTTCTATTGCAACTTATGAATTCATTGAAATCTGTCCCTTCTCTGCATTCATTGCTCTTGTAATCTTTTCCATTAAATTGATTACTAGTCATCTTTTTATGTGCAGCTGTCTTTCCCATTAAATTGTAAGCCCCTTGATAGTAGTGATTATGCCCTGCCTATGGGAAGTGCCTAATAAAAGCTAGCTGCCTCTGTCTGTACCACTTTCACTGCAAATGATTTCCTCCCTTATAACTCCCTAAGGAGAAGAGCCTATTATTATTCTCCATGTAAAAGTCCTTCATGTACTAAACATATTACTAAACTGCCTTGTCGTTTCATCCTTTTCACTCTTTAATACTATCTTTTTGTTTCTAATTTTTGTTTTCGGTTTCTTTCTTTTGGCACCTCGCCAAATGCATCCTTTTTCTTTTCTTTCTTTGTCTCTCTCTCTCTTTTTTTAAAGTTCTTCTTTTATTCTATTGTTCCTCTTTGAGTTTAGTTAGGGACGCTGAGATGTGTGCTGAAGGTAGGAATCCAGAATAGTTGGAGCAGTAACTGAGTTTTACTACACCGAGTGGAAAAAGTGAGGAATGACCAGACTACAAAGCATGTGTGTGTATGTGTGTGTGTGTGTGTGTGTGTGTGTGTGTGTGTGTGTACACAGGTACATTGTCAGCAAAAGGAGCAGCAGGTGAAAAGGTACAGAGGTAAAACCATACAATTTTGTCTCATCCATAGCTGCATATTCATCCTCTAAAACAGTGCCGAGCCCTCAAATATGTCTTAAATAAATGTACCAATGAATTACTCCCATGATGGTCACGGGCTGCCATTACTTTTCTTTCTTTGTAAGCATCAAGTCCTGTGTGCTGTGCTTGGTCACTCAGTCGTGTCTGACTCTTTGTGACCCCATGGACTGTAGCCCACCAGGTTTCTTTATCCTTGGGAATTCTCCAGGCAAGAACACTGGAGTGAGTTGCCATCCCCTCCTCCAGGGAATCTTCCTAATGCAGGGATCGAACCCAGGTCTCCTGCAAAACATCAAGCCCATCTTTAGTTAAATATTTCTGTTACAACCTGACTACTATCCTAAATTTCCATGCAGTAAAATAAATAGTAACTGAAGTATATGAAACAGTAGAACAGAAAGTTTATACATACCAGAAGCCATGTACCTCAGCCATGTGCCTCCAATCTCAGGCTGCTGTTGTGCAGCTCTATGACTTTGGGCAGGTTATGTATCCTTTTAGTGCCTGTCTCTTTATCTGTAAACTGGGCTGGCTAATACCTACTTTGTGGGGTTGCAGTGAGAATTAAATGAAGTAATATAAAATCTCAATTTTTAAAAAATGTTTATTTGGCTGTCTTGATTGTGGCATGTGGCATCTCACTGTGTCTTGTAGAATGTGGTATCTAGTTCCCTGACCAGGACTCACATCTGGGCTGACTGCCTTGGGAACCTGGAGTCTTAGCCACTGGACCACCAGGGAAATCCCTCTAAATCTTAATCTTATCCTCATCTTTTTAGATGAATTAACTGAGGCTTAGACTGGGAAAACAATGGAAACAGTGTCAGACTTTATTTTTTGGGGCTCCAGAATCACTGCAGATGGTGACTGCAGCCATGAAATTAAAAGAGGCTTACTCCTTGGAAGAAAAGTTATGACCAACCTAGATAGCATATATGTGTGTGTGTGTGTGTGTGTGTGTGTACACAGGTACATTGTCAGCAAAAGGAGCAGCAGGTGAAAAGGTACAGAGGTAAAACCATACAATTTTGTCTCATCCATAGCTGCATATTCATCCTCTAAAACAGTGCCGAGCCCTCAAATATGTCTTAAATAAATGTACCAATGAATTACTCCCATGATGGTCACGGGCTGCCATTACTTTTCTTTCTTTGTAAGCATCAAGTCCTGTGTGCTGTGCTTGGTCACTCAGTCGTGTCTGACTCTTTGTGACCCCATGGACTGTAGCCCACCAGGTTTCTTTATCCTTGGGAATTCTCCAGGCAAGAACACTGGAGTGAGTTGCCATCCCCTCCTCCAGGGAATCTTCCTAATGCAGGGATCGAACCCAGGTCTCCTGCAAAACATCAAGCCCATCTTTAGTTAAATATTTCTGTTACAACCTGACTACTATCCTAAATTTCCATGCAGTAAAATAAATAGTAACTGAAGTATATGAAACAGTAGAACAGAAAGTTTATACATACCAGAAGCCATGTACCTCAGCCATGTGCCTCCAATCTCAGGCTGCTGTTGTGCAGCTCTATGACTTTGGGCAGGTTATGTATCCTTTTAGTGCCTGTCTCTTTATCTGTAAACTGGGCTGGCTAATACCTACTTTGTGGGGTTGCAGTGAGAATTAAATGAAGTAATATAAAATCTCAATTTTTAAAAAATGTTTATTTGGCTGTCTTGATTGTGGCATGTGGCATCTCACTGTGTCTTGTAGAATGTGGTATCTAGTTCCCTGACCAGGACTCACATCTGGGCTGACTGCCTTGGGAACCTGGAGTCTTAGCCACTGGACCACCAGGGAAATCCCTCTAAATCTTAATCTTATCCTCATCTTTTTAGATGAATTAACTGAGGCTTAGACTGGGAAAACAATGGAAACAGTGTCAGACTTTATTTTTTGGGGCTCCAGAATCACTGCAGATGGTGACTGCAGCCATGAAATTAAAAGAGGCTTACTCCTTGGAAGAAAAGTTATGACCAACCTAGATAGCATATACAAAAGCAGAGACATTGCTGACTAAGGTCCGTCTAGTCAAGGCTATGGTTTTTCCTGTGGTCATGTATGGATGTGAGAGTTGGACTGTGAAGAAGGCTGATCGCCGAAGAATTGATGCTTTTGAACTGTGGTGTTGGAGAAGACTCTTGAGAGTCCCTTGGGCTGCAAGGAGATCCAACCAGTCCATTCTGAAGGAGATCAGCCCTGGGATTTCTTTGGAAGGAATGATGCTAAAGCTGAAACTCCAGTACTTTGGCTACCTCATGCGAAGAGTTGACTCATTGGAAAAGACTCTGATGCTGGGAGGGATTGGGAGCAGGAGGAGATGGGGATGACCGAGGATGAGATGGCTGGATGGCATCACGGACTCGATGGACGTGATTCTGAGTGAACTCCGAGAGATGGTGATGAACAGGGAGGCCTGGCTTGCTGCGATTCATGGGGTCGCAAAGAGTCGGACACGACTGAGTGACTGAACAGAACAGAACTGAACTAGACTTATTTAACCAGCTAGTCAGCTAGTCACAGCTAACCAGCTAGTCAAGGACTGGGGTTCATATTAACTGCATGGTCTATCTACTGTGCTGACATGTGTGCGTGCTTAGTCATGTCTGACTCTGTGACCCCTGGGCTGTAGCCCGCCAAGATCCTCTGTCCATGGGATTTCCCAGGCAAGAATACTGGAGTGGGTTGCCATTTCCCTTCCAGGGGATCTTCCCCAGCCAGGGATGGAACTCCTGTCTCCTGCGTTGGCAGACAGATTCTTTACCACTGAGCCACTTGGGGCAGATGAGGCCTAAGCAAGTAATAAAATGTTTTATATTAAGGTCTTCTGTTGACAAAAAAAAGCTAGGCTGGACATTGAGAACCCAGAGTGAGTAACAGTGAATGTTTTTGTGCCTGAGGAAATGATTGTAAAGAGCAAATCTGAGGGGAAGGGAAGTAATGGAAAAGTAACTGGAGTGTCTGAAGCTTGGTGTTTGCCCAAGTTAAAGGGTGACTGTATACGGTAACCAATGTTCTCAATTTAGGGCACAGCCTACTCCTAGTTCATGAACTTGTCCTTGGCTGCTGTGTTTTTGAAAGCCCAAAAGACTACATTCATATTAGGATATTACCTGTGGATCTTCCTCATGGAGTCAGGACTCAACTGGACATTAGTGAACCAGGCAGCATGGTTGCGTTTGTTTGTAATCCCATTTGGAGGAATTTGCTGCTGTCACTTCTCTTGCACATTATATTTTTAAAATTATGCTTTCTGAGAATAATAGCACCATAAATTTCAAATTAATGCATCAGCAATTTTCTCTTTTAAAGCTGCTACTTGGGCAATATTTTGATGATCTTCAGGAGCTATTTAACATCTTTATTATTTCTATGTTCTTCTCCCTTCCTTTTCCACAGTCCTGAATGAAGAATTATAGAACAAACCCCAAAGAAGAAGACAAGCTGTCAAACAGAGAAATGAGTGCACCCTTTGAAAACTAGAAAAAAACTAGGAGGAATCAGGAACAAGTACTGGGGAGATTGTGCCATGAGTGGACCATCCTGTTCTACTTGTGCATGTCACCTGATGGAATGTAGGAACTATCACATGGAAGCATTGAAGGGCTGTGTCTCTCTTATTTCTTACCTGCATTCCCCACTTTTGGGATGAGTGTGCTCTGAGAGCGGAATTATCAGGTCTCAAGTTGAGAAAGCTGCAAGGTGGTTGAGATTACTGTATAATGTAATATAAACAGTGATTCTATGGGATCCTTCAAAGCCTTTTTTTCTGGGTGAGAATTTGTACCTCTGTCAGTGCTAGAAGTACAGTTGACACTTCAACAATACAGGTTTGAACTGTAAGGGTTCACTTCAGTTCAGTCGCTCAGTCGTGTCCGACTCTTTGTGACCCCATGAATCGCAGCACGCTAGGCCTCCCTGTTCATTACCATCTCTCAGAGTTCACTCAGTCTCACGTCCATTGAGTCCGTGATGCCATCCAGCCATCTCATCCTCTGTCGTCCCCTTCTCCTCCTGCCCCCAATCCCTCCCAGCATCAGAGTCTTTTCCAGTGAGTCAACTCTTTGCATGAGGTGGCCAA
>SJYT01059810.1:246411-271431 GCA_006410635.1 Cephalophus harveyi
CATGTCCAGTTCTAACTGTTGCTTCCTGACCTGCATACAGATTTCTCAAGAGGCAGGTTAGGTGGTCTGGTATTCCCATCTCTTTCAGAATTTTCCACAGTTTATTGTGATCCACACAGTCAAAGGCTTTGGCAAGGGTTCACTTACACATGGATTTTTTTTTTTTTTTCAATAAGGATTGTGTCTATATTTTCATTTTATAGATTTTTAAATGTGTTGGGAAAAGTTTGGGTTCTGTTAGAGAACACATTATGTAGAACTACAAGAACTAGGATTTGAGTCTTGATTCTGTTCAAACTCTTTCAACTTCCTGCCCTTGAGTGAGTCATTTGTCAATTTCTTTGTTTTCAAGGTAGAGAGAATAGTATGCAGATTTTCCATTCCTGGGGAGGAGTCGCTGCCTTTAACCCCCAGATGGTTCAAGGATCAGTTGTATTTACTGCTTCTTCTTCTGGAAGATGATTGCCTCTGGATCAGCAGAGCAGGAAGGTGTGGCCAAGTCCAGGGGAAGGTTGATGTGGGCTTTGGATTTATCCAGGGAGGGTCTGAACTACAACTGGTCTTCTGATTCCACCTAGAGGTGAGACCTCAATGTGGCTAATCATACTCTCGGTATCACCCTCTTGGCTACAAGTTGGCAGGCTCCAGAGTTTACTAAGCAACATAAAATAATTCAGAGTGTGTTTATACAATAAATACATGGCCATCTTTTTTTTTTTTCTAGTGACATTTTGTTGTTGTTGTTCAATCACAAAGTCCTGTCCTAGTCTTTGAAACCCCACTGCAGCACTCCAGGCTACCCTGTCCTTCACTATCTCCCGGGGTTTCTACTGACTTATATTACATATACAACAAGCTAACCTTTAGTGTCCATGAATTTTTACATATGCACCCTTTAACTACAACCCAGATAAATCAGAGTTTTTCCAGAAGCTCAGAAGGTTACATGAAGTCTATTCTCAGTAAATATCATATTCCAAAGGTAACAAATGTTTATTTTTCCATTGTAATGTAGAAGGACGTTGTATTGTTTCCTGGTGTGGGCTACTATGAGTAAAGCTGCTTTAAATACACTTGAGTGTTTCAATGACCTTCTGTTTCTTCTTGCATTCCTCTTCAGCTCTACCAATCATCTTTCTAAAGTGGCTGTTGGCATTGCCACTTCTGTTTTGCTTTTGAAAAAGGCATGTGGCAGAGGCATTGACACTTTCTTCCTCCCATAATCCTTCTCACCACAATGCAATTATATTTTTAAAAATTAGATAAGTATCATATCAACTCATTAAAGAACAGAAAATGTTCTACCACATATAAAGTATAGTCAGTTTTTATTTCCTTCATGTGTGTCTACTCCATTTCCCACAGGTTACCAATACTAACCCACTCTAATATTCTTCCCTGGAAAATTCCATGGACAGAGGAGCCTGTGGACCACAGTCCATGAGGTCACAGAGTCAGATGTGACTAACACTTTCACTTTTTACCAATACTAAAAGTTCAGAGCCTAGATTCACGTGTGTGGTGGTGGTGGTTGTTTTTAATATTTGTTTATTTGTCTGCACCAAGTCTTAGTTGTGGCACATGGGATCTTTTAGTTGCAGCATGTGGGATGTAGTTCCCTGACCAGGGATCGAACCCAGACCCCTTGCATTGGGAGTATGGAGTTTTAACCACTGGACCACCAGGGAAGTCCCTCACACGTGTTTTGAATGGATGGCTCCAGTATAGTCTTGACATTGTTAAGTAAATATTAACATTTCTACTTTCTCCTCCATACTGATTTCCTAGACCAGGTTTTATGTATGAGCTTTCCTGAGAAATGAAGGGGAAATCCTTGGTATTCATTAGATAACTTCATTGGTACCAATTTAAATACAAAACTTAGGAATCAGTTGAGTGTCCCTAGAAAATGGATTTAAACATTTTCCTCTCCTGCTCTGTTTACCAGACTCTTTAGTTACTAGGTAATTGAAACTGCATTTATCAAAATAGAGAGGTATTAGATTCATTTTTTACTGTGAATGCTAAATTGTATTGGAATGATGGGCTCCTTACCAAAAGCTGTTATCAAGGAGCTTGAAAAGCACTTAGCAAAGAGAATTTCAGTGGCCCAAAGGAGTTGGGAAGAAGAAATAAAGGTAAAAGGCATAGATTTGCTTTTTAATTTATGAAATAAGGGGTTGTTAGTGTAAATTTTCATATCATACCTGTAGTGATAGTTTTGTGGCCTGCAACCTTGTGAGGTCTTTTATTTTTTTCTCTTCTTTTTCTTTTGATAGAAAGTCATTATATTCTTTTTTTAAAAAGTTTTTTTTTATGTGTTTGGCTTCACCAGATCTTAGTTGCAGCATGTGGGATCTTTGCTCTTCATTGTGGCATGTGGATCTAGTTTCTTGGTCAGCATGGAGTCTCAGCCACTAGACCCCAGGAATTAACAGATGAAGAATGGGACACCTATACCGCCATGACTTATGCTTGATGGAGGAATGAATAGCAAGCATCAGTAACCATCTCCACCCCTTCCCACCCCTTTCAAAGTAACATTCCTTTCAGGAATATCCAAACTCTCATTTAGAGAAATCTTCAAGCCCTCCAAATTTCTATTCAACTATCAGTTAGTCTCTTATCCCATACAGATACTTTCATGAAAATCACACTACAAGAATGTTCTAGAGAATTGGGGAGTTCCAAGTACCCTAGGGTACATATATAAATTACTTTTGCTCCCCTACTCCATCTATAGACTCTGATGACCTTGGGTTCAGACCTGCCAAGGAAAATTGAGGCTTATTACATTTTATGCTTATCTTTGCAGAGTATTCTGCTCCTTGACTGCCTGATAGAAGCACATCTTTTTTTTTTTTTAATTTTTTAAAATTTATTGATGTCTTTCCCCACTTACTACCTATACTGGTTTCCCAGGGCTGCCATAACAAATGACCACAAACCTTCTTTTATTTGAGTGACATCCCATTTCATACAAACTTTTGAACTAACTATTTCAGCACCTTAGAACTTAGAAATTAATACAGTCCTGACTTTGTTGGAGCATCCAAGATGTCTGCTTTAGTGAAAAGGAATATCTAGAATGAGCTTTGTCTTTTTTTTGGCTGGGCAGGTAAGTGATTGTAGTGATGGCTGCTGATGGCTGCTCTACATATGTATTAGTCAAGGTTCAGTCAGGGGACAGAAACCACATCAGTTATTGGAACAAAGAGAATTTAACACAAAGAATTGTTAGCTAGGGAGTAAACTTGGTAACTAGGTATGTAAAAGGGTGAAAAAAACCCTCTAAGATAACATTTGTCACAATTTATAAAATCATATACTTTAAATATCTGATGTACAGTTTATAATGTCATTTATACCTCAGTTGAGCAATTATCTTAAAAAGGGTTTAATTATTAATAGGAGTATTTAAGAGTTTCAAAACTGACACTTTCTGGAAGTTGTTACGCATTAACCTGTACTTACACTTAGTTTATGGCCTTTCCATGTGGCTCAGTGGTAAAGAATCCAACTGCAATGCAGGAGATATAGGAATGTGATATTGATCCCTGGGTCAGGAAGATCCCCTAGAGGAAGGCAAGGCAACCCACTCCAGTATTCTTGCCTGGAGAATTCCATGGACAGAGGAGTCTGGTGCACTACAGTCCATAGGGTCGCAAAGAATCAGACACGACTGAAGCGACCAAGCATGCACACATACTTAGTTTATACTCTTAAACAGTAACTCTACAGTTGCCATATCAGTGACTTGCTTTTTAAAATTTATTTATTTATTTTCATTTTTGACTGCCCTGGGTCTTCATTGCTGCACACAGGCTTTCTCTAGTGAATGGGGACTACTCATTTTTGCGGTGCTGGGGCTTCTTATTGTGGTGGCTTTCTCTTGTTTCAGAGCGTAGGGTCTAGGTGCTCCAGCTTCAGTAGTTGCAGCTTGCAGGCTTTGTTGCTCCGTGGCATGTGGAATCTTCCTGGACAGGTATCCAATCCGTGTTCCCTATGTTGGCAGGCAGATTCTTATCCACCAGGGAAGGTTCTAGTGACTTGCTTTCATGTGGAGCTTTTCTACCCATCTACTCTTAGGTAGGAATGCTTGTTAGCATTGGTCTTCAACTCTGTTCCCAGTGAATCTTTTCTTCCTGGCAGGATTTTGGCAGCCCTTGTAGCCTCATATGATGTTTAGAGGGTGAAGCATTTTATTAATTCCTAGCATTCTCACCAGCCAGGTCAATGGAAAGAAGGATGGAGAAGCGAATAGTCTGCTATACTACACTACAACCAAGTACACCACCCATAGGGTGATGTCTGCTCTCAGCTTTCCAACATTGTGTTCTTTGTAACTGTGCAGCATCTTGTACCTGAAAACCTTCCAGATCTCTCATGAAATATTTGACTTTTTACAATCCTTGTGGAGAAAAGCTGTAACAATCAAGACTTGCTGATTAAGAATGAGGTCAGCAATAGAATTTTAGAATTTTTTTTTTTCTCTGTATTTGTTAAATCAAAAAATACCTAGTGGACACCTATATGCCAGGTACACTAAGTTGTTTTATACTTCTAGAGGTTTTTTATTCAAAGTGTGTTTAGCAGAACACTGCCAGCATCACCTAGGAGCTTATTAGAAATGCAGAATCATAGTCCTCCTCCAGACATACAGAATCAGTATCTGCATTTTAACAAGATTCCTTAGTGACTTGTGTGTATATTCAAAAGGCACTATATGAGAGAGTTCTCCTTAGCTCTGCTGCTTAAATACTGCCATGACTTTGAGAAAGTAACTTCACTTCTCTAATATATTAACAAATGAGGGGATGGAAGTAATGGAAACCTCTTCACATATTATTTGCTGTTGTTCAGTTGCTAAGTCATGTCTGACTCTTTGCAATCACATGAACTGCAGCACATCAGGCTTCCCTGTCCTTCAGTATCTCCCAGAGTTTGCTCAAACTCATGTCCATTGAATCAGTGATGACATCCTACCATCTCATCGTCTGTCGCCCCCTTCTCCTCTAGCCCTCAGTCTTTCCCAGTGAGAGTGTAACAGGCAGGAAGGCCAGGGGTCTCCGAATGGAGGAAATAGGCTGCAAGTGTCAGACATTTTTTATCTCTCCCCTAAGCTGCAGGAGGAAACAAACTACAAGTGTCAGATTTTTTTTTCTCTTAAAATTCTGTGTTGCCATGACGACACCTGCTTACACCTGGACTTAACTTTTCTCAAACCTTGAACTAACCAATGTGTTTTTCTTATGGAAATATTTTCCTAAGCTATGTTACTCAAGCTGTATATTTGCTTTGGAATGTGCCTCCTTCAAAATGGTTCCACCTAAGACTAACTTTTCTTTTCTAAAACCTTGAGCTGATAATAGCTCAACAAACCAGAATTGATATCAATTGTTTTATGGCTGGGGGATGACACACCTCTTGCCATTCTATCTCAAAAATGCATATTGTGGGAGAGGGGCCTGGTGAAACTCCATTAGCCTTGAGGTGTCTCTCTTATCTGAGTAACATCTTTCTAACAGACATAAAACATCCAGCTAAAGACTAGCCAGGGAGCACTCTTTCTGCCCGCTTCTGATGTCTATGTCAGAAGCTTTCTCCATCTCTTTTATACTTTCAGTTCAGTTCAGTTGCTCAGTCGTGTCCAACTCTGTGACAACCTGGACTGCAGCATGCCAGGCCTCCTTATCCATCACCAACTCCTGGAGCATACTCAAACTCATGTCCATTGAGTCAGTGATGCCATCCAACCATCCTCTGTTGTCCCCTTCTCCTCCCTCCTTCAATCTTTCTCAGCATCAGGGTCTTTTCAAATGAATCAGTTATTCGCATCAGGTGGCCAAAGTATTGGAGTTCCAGCTTCAGCATCAGTCCTTCCGATGAATAGTCTGGACTGATTTCCCTTAGGATGGACTGGTTAGATCTCCTTGCAGTTCAGGGGACTCTTAAGAGTCTTCTCCAACAGCTTTGTTTAAAAGCATCAATTCCTCAGTGCTCAGCTTTCTTTATAGTCCCAACTCTCACAAGCATATATGACTATTGGAAAAACCATAACTTTGATTAGATGAACCTTTGTTGGCAAAGTAATGTCTCTGCTTTTTAATATGCTGTCAAGGCTGGTCATAACTTCTCTTTCAAGGGTGAAAGGGTAAAGTCGCTCAGTCGTGTCCGACTCTTTGCGACCCCATGGACTGTAGCCTACCAGCTTCTCCGTCCATGGGATTCTCCAGGCAAGAAGACTGGAGTGGGTTACCATTTCCTTCTCCAGGGCATCTTCCCGACCCAGGGATCAAACCCGGGTCTCCTACATTGGAGGCAGACGCTTTAACCTCTGAGCCACCAGGGAAGCAGGGAGCAAGCCTCTTTTAGTTTCATGGCTGCAGTCACCATCCACAGTGATTTGGAAGCCCAAAAAAGTCTGTTACTGTTTCCAGTATATCCCCATCTATTTGCCATGAAGTGATGGGACCAGATGCCATGATCTTGGTTTTTTTGAATGTTGAGCTTTAAGCCAACTTTTTTACTCTCCTCTTTCATCAAGAGGCTCTTTAGTTCTTCAGTTTCTGCCATAAGGGTGGTGTCATCTGCATATCTGAGGTTATTGATATTTGTTCTGTTAATCTTGATTCCAGCTTGTGCTTCATCCAGTTCAGCATTTTGCTTGATGTACCTGGAGAATCCCATGGACAGAGGAGTCTGGTGGGTTACAGTCCATGGAGTTGCAAAGAGTCGGATAAGACTGAGAAACTAACACACACACACACACACACACACACACTCTGCATATAAGTAAGCAGGGGGACAATATATAGCCTTGACATACTCCTTTCCTGATTTGTAACCACTCTATTGTTCCATGTCCAGTTCTAACTGTTGCTTCCTGACCTGCACACAGATTTCTTAGAGGCAGGTCAGATGGTCTGGTACTCCCATCTCTTTCAGAATTTTCCAGTTTATTGTGACCCACATAGTTAAAGGCTTTGGCATAGTAAATGAAGCAGAAGTAGATGTTTTTTCTGGAACTCTTGCTTTTCAATGATCCAATGGATGTTGGCAATTTGAACTTTGTTCCTCTGCCTTTCCTAAATCCAGCTTGAACATCAGGAAGTTCATGGTTCACATACTGTTGAAGCCTGGCTTGGAGAATTTTGAGCATTACTTTACTAGCATGTGAGATGAGTGCAGTAGTTTGAGCATTCTTTGGCATTGCCTTCTTTGAATTGGAATGAAAACTGACATTTTCTAGTCCTGTGGCCACTGCTGAATTTTCCAGATTTGCTAACATATGAGTGCAGCACTTTCACAGAATCATCTTTTAGGAATTGAAATAGCCCAACTGGAATTCCATCACCTCCACTAGCTTTGTTCATAGTGATACTTCTTAAGGCCCACTTTACTTCACATTCCAGGATGTTGGCTCTAGGTGAGTGATCACACCATCGTGGTTATCTGAGTCATGAAGATCTTTTTTTTGTGGTTCTTTTGTGTATTCTTGCCACCTCTTCTTAATATCTTCTGCTTCTGTTAGGTCCATAATTTTCTGTTCTTTATTGTGCCCATCTTTGTGTGAAATATTCCCTTGGTATCTCTAATTTTCTTGAAGAGATCTCTAGTCTTTCCCATTCTATTGTTTTCCTCTATTTCATTGCACTGATCACTGAAGAAGGCTTTCTTATCTCTCCTTGCTATTTTTTGGAACTCTGCATTCAAATGGGTATATCTTTCCTTTTCTCCTGTGCTTTTCATTTCTCTTCTTTTCATAGCTGTTTGTAAGTCCTTCTCAGACAATCATTTTGCCTTTTTGCATTTCTTTTTCTTGGGAATGGTCTTGATCACTGCCTCCTGTACAATGTCCTGAACCTCCATCCATAGTTCTTCAGGCACTCTATCAGATCTAATCCCTTGAATCTATTTGTCACTTCTACTGTATAGTTGTAAGGGATTTTATTTAGGTCATACCTGAATGGTCTATTGGTTTTCCCTAATTTAATTTAAGTCTGAATTTGGAAATAAGGAGTTAATGATCTGGGTCACAGTCAGCTCTCGGTCTTGTTTTTTTTTTGATTGTATAGAGCTTCTCCATCTTTGGCTGGAAATAGTATAATCAATCTGCAAAGAATATAATCGATTTTATACTTTAGTAAAAACTCCAGTACTTTGGCCACCTCATGGGAAGAGTTGACTCATTGGAAAAGACTCTGATGCTGGGAGGGATTGGGGGCAGGAGGAGAAGGGGATGACAGAGGGTGAGATGGCTGGATGGCATCCCTGACTCGATGGAGGTGAGTCTGAGTGAACTCCGGGAGTTGGTGATGGACAGGGAGGCCTGGTGTGCTGTGATTCATGGGGTCGCAAAGAGTCGGACACGACTGAGTGACTGAACTGAACTGAACGCTTTATTAAACGAAAGCTCTGAGCAATCAAGCCTTGTCACTGGCCCTGGATTGAATTCCTCTCCTCCGGAGGCCAAGAATCGCAGCGTCTTTCATGGCTCAACAACAACCTATCTTCTTCGGGGCTTGTCCAGGTTCTTCGGGGCTCGTCCAGGATCTTCAGGCCCAGGTAAGAACACTCAAGACCTCAAGGGTCTCTGCTTTCTCAGTATACGCATTTTCTGGTTTACTTTAATAACTCTATGGTGTGCTTGTGTGAGTTAATGAGACACTCTGCATGAAGCAAGTGTTGAGCCCTGCTCTGTGGTTTCGAGGTGCCTTTTAATGACTGAAGGAAGCCCCCAAAAGGGGAAGCTTATTGGGGGTTTATACCAACCTGCCAATGCCAAGAGTCACCCAATATCCCTGTAAGGGGAACTGCCAGAGATGGGCAAAGCATGTGGACCAAATTTTCCTTTCTCAGTCATCTTTTCCTGGTCTCTTTGACCATTTCATAATTGCATGGGGAATTAGAACTATTAGCCTAATCTGTTGGATCATAGACTTTCAAGGGAATTGTGATCCATGCTGTTACTATGTACTTTTAATTAGACCCCAAGTATGAAAGCACCTAGCCTTGCTAAGAGCTGAAAGTTAAAAAGCACGTCTGGGAACTAGGCAGAACTCTAGCTCCAGGAACATTTCTCAGTCTAGAGGTCATTCTCTTGGCTGCCTGCCTCAGGGGCCAGTGACCTGAAAGTGAGTCTTTGTCATGGCTGTGCTTCTGATCTGTGTGGATAGAAGCATTTCTGGTGACCATGAGGTTTTTGAGAACACAGATCCGGAATTGCAAGATGTGGTTAGATTGGGATTATAATGGGCTTCTTCTTTTGGTAGTGCTAGTTCTTATCAGACCAGAGAAGGCTCTCTGATGGCTTTTGTCTCAACTCCCTATATATTCCTTTTATGTAATCTGTAGAAATGAACTGGAAGGATTGGCCCTAGTAACTTGAGGACAAAAATCACTTTTTTCTCGCTGACCATCCCTCCACAACTGCTTTTGCTATCACACATACTGGCATGGTGGCACTCAGAAGGACATCTTGGTTGTTGTTCATCTCTTTATGATTCACCACTTCTACTGCGGTCAGGACTGTACTCAGGAATGTACGTAGGCACACAGAACATGGATGATTCCCCTAGGAGTCCTAGCTTAGGAAACATTCTGGGAAACTGCTCTGCTCCACCCCAGGTAGCATCAGAGGAAATGGGAAAATCAAACACAGGTGTTGGTGGTAAGGAACTGGACATCAGTCTAGGTCTACCGTTGGTGCATCTCCACCCCACCTCGGAGGTAGAACCGGGAGGGACAAGACGCCTGCGTCGGTAAGGGACAGACCAGGGAAGGAAAGCTTCGGTGGAGAGTCTGTCTACATCCCCATCTAGAGCAGGGAAGGACACTTCTGGTGGAAAAAAGCCACGGCTGTGGATGCTGCTTTTTTCTCTCTTACAGATGGGAGCTAGCAGTTCCAGAACCACTCCTTTAAAGTGTATATTTCAAAAAAGCTGGAACAAGTTTGATCTCCAGAATTTAAAAAGACATGCCTGATTTTGTTCTGTGATACTGAATGGCCATGGTATCCCTTTGGAAGACGGGGAATGCTGACCTGTTCAAGGGTCTCTTAATTATGATACTGTTTACAACCAGACCGGTTCTGTAGAAAACAAGAGAATTGGGTAGAAGTGACATAAGATGTATATTTCAAAAAAGCTGGAACAAGTTTGATCTCCAGAGTTTAAAAAGACATGCCTGATTTTGTTCTGTGATACTGAATGGCCATGGTATCCTTTGGAAGACGGGGAATGCTGACCTGTTGAAGGGTCTCTTAATTATGATACTGTTTACAACCAGACCGGTTCTGTAGAAAACAAGAGAATTGGGTAGAAGTGACATAAGTATTGCTCTTTTATCTCTCTGTGAGACATGCCAGTCTTGTGTCCTAAGGGTACAGATTTGCGTGTGAAACCTCCACAGCTGCTTCCCGTTCTCTTACTTTGCCCTTGTATGTGGGGCTCTCAGCTGAACAGGCTGAGAATCAAGGCACTCTTCTAGGGGGGATTGCCTCAGTCTCCATAGACTATTTAGAGGATCCAAAAAGTACATAGAAGGCTTTATGGGGCTAATTTTACTTTATGATCTTACTTGGAGAGATGTAATACATGTCTTAGGACAAATGCTGAATTCTGACTCGAGAACTTGAGTTTTGGGGAAGCTACTACTTTTGGAGATGAATGGCTTGAACATGAGGTAAGAGGAAAGAGGGAACATGAAATAGCCCTCCTTCCTACTGGGAGCCAAGCAGTTCCCATGACAGAGCCAGATTGGGACTATAACATGGCTAAAAGAGGGTGGGATCAGAACCACTTTGTCAATTGCGTTATTGTAGGGCTTCAAGTGAGCACATGCTAAAACTTTATGCTAAGTTGGCTGACATAGAACAGGGAGAGAAGGAAACTCCTGATAAACTCCTGGTAAATTCCTAGATAGACTCTGGGAGGCTCTCTGCCAATTTACTGACATTGATCTCGAAAGTGCCAGGGAGAAATGATCTTAAAAATAGATTTCTCACTCATTTGGCTTCTGATATCTGCCATAAATTACAAAAACACGTGTTTGGACCAAATCAGTCTTTTAAAAAAACTGTTACAGCTGGCTCAGATGGTGTATTACGGTAGAGAATACGAGGAGGAAAATAAGAGACAAAAAAGACCAGGGAAAGACTGAAGCCCCAACAATGACTGTTAGACCTGCTCTGAAACAGCCTGAGAAAAGTGCCCAGAGGGACCCAGGTGAAAAGGGACAGACTTGTTATTACTGTGGAAAGGAGGGGCATCTCAAGCAGGATTGCCCTCAGGCATCTAAGTCACCCCAGGCTCCGTGTTCAGTCTGTAAAGGACCATAATGGAGAGGAGACTGCTCTAGGAGATGTAGGCCCCAGGGGTCAGATTCTGAAGATGGGAGTGACAGTGTCTGGGGGTCCCCACATGAGCTCCTGTCCTAATTACACCTGTGGAAACTGGAGTATTAATAACTGTGGAGGGCCAATCAGCCGATTTCTTTTGGACACTGGGGCAAATTTCTCTGTGCTCACTGAAGCCCCTGGTTTGCTTTCCTCCCGACCCACTACTGTAATGGGACTGTCAGGACAAGCCAAATGCTATTATTTCAGTCATCCTTTAAGCTGCGACTGGGATTCTGTGCTGTTTTCTCATGAGTTTCTAATCGTGCTGGATTCTCTGTCACCCCTTCTGGGGAGAAATATACTGAGCAAGGTCCAGGCCTCTGTTTTCATAAATATGGTGCCTGCTCTTGCTCGCCCATTAATTGAACAAAATGTAAATCCTAAAGTGTGGGCTGATGGAAAAACTGTGGGTTAAGCACAAAATGCTGTTCCTGTCTTTATCAAGCTTAAAGACCCTCGCCTATTTCCACATCAAAAGCAGTACCCACTAAAGCCCTACATAAAGGAAGGGTTAAAACCCATCATTGAGAATTTAAAGGAGCAGGGGCTATTAATTCCCTATAACAGTCCACACAACACTCCTATTTTGGAAATAAATAAATCAAATGTTAAATGGAGACTAGTTCAAGATATATGATTAAGTGCCTAATGCTTTTACTTCATTGCCTGAAATTCCTGAAAGAGCCAAATATTTTTCAATCATTGATTTGAAGGATGCTTTCTAGAGTTAAGCCTATATTAAATCATCTTCTACCTATGACTTTAAGACAATTGAGAGGATTCTTGGGCATTACAGGCTATTGCTGCATTTGGATTCTGGGTTATGGGGAACTTGTCCAGCCTTTAT
Organism: Cephalophus harveyi; assembly: GCA_006410635.1. Classification (NCBI taxonomy): domain Eukaryota; kingdom Metazoa; phylum Chordata; class Mammalia; order Artiodactyla; family Bovidae; genus Cephalophus; species Cephalophus harveyi. Next base: position 258,660 of record SJYT01059810.1, read on the forward strand.
ATAAACTTATAACTGAGACTTAGCAGGTCCAAACCAGTCTCTGAGTCACCAGAGACTCAAAAAGCTTTTAAGATTCTTTAAAATGCTCTCTTGTAGGCTTCTGCTTTGAGCTTGCCCACAGGATCAGAGTTTAGTTTGTTTGTCACTGAAAGAAGGCTATAGCCACATTACTTAAGGGTAATTTCTACTATTGTTTTGCTAATGCCTAAAGCTCATAATTTGGAGAAGGAAATGGCAACCCACTCCAGTATTCTTGCCTGGAAAATCCCATAGACGGAGGAGCGTGGTAGGCTACAGTCCATGGGGTCACAAAGAGTCCATAGGCAAAATTTTACTGTACTGACTTCTCATGATGTAAGAGGGATCTTAAACTCTAAAGTTCAGAGTGACAATGGCTCCGCCTTTAAAACTGCTGTAACTCAAGGGGTGTTGAAAACTCTAGGAATAGAATATTACTTACACTGTTCCTGGAGACCCTAATCTTCAGAAAAAATTGAAAACGCTAATGACATTATTAGGCATCTGTGTAAGCTAACTCAGGAAACACAAGGCAATTGGTTTAAAGTTTTACCCATAGTTTTAATGAGGGCTTAAACTGCCCCTGGAGAAGGAAATGGCAACCCACTCCAGCACTCTTGCCTGGAAAATCCCATGGGCAGAGGAGCCTGATAGGCTACAGTCCATGGGGTCGCAAAGAGTCGGACACGACTGAGCGACTTCACTTAAACTGCCCCTAAGAAGGGACTGTCTCTATGGCAGACTTTTTGTGCACAGATATCGTCATAGACCCTGAAGCCTTAGAATTAACTATGTGACCCAGCTTTCAGCTTTTCAACCTCCTCATCAATTGAAGGCTTCCCATGGTGGGTTTCTCCACTTCAAAGAAAGGACTTTCTTTAACTCTGCAAATACCTTCACCAACAACAATCATATGCAACACCTCTTCTTGGTCTGATGACATCTAACAATCCTAACTTATATGCAGAGTACATCATGAGAAACGCTGGACTGGAAGAAACACAAGCTGGAATAAAGATTGCCGGGAGAAATATCAATAACCTCAGATATGCAGATGACACCACCCTTATGGCAGAAAGTGAAGAAGAACCAAAAAGCCTCTTGATGAAAGTGAAAGAGGAGAGTGAAAAAGTTGGCTTAAAGCTCAACATTCAGAAAACGAAGATCATGGCATCTGGTCCCATCACTCCATGGGAAATAGATGGGGAAACAGTGGAAACAGTTTCTGACTTTATTTTTGGGGGCTCCAAAATCACTGCAGATGGTGATTGCAGCCATGAAATTAAAAGATGCTTACTCCTTGGAAGAAAAGTTATGACCAACCTAGATAGCATATTCAAAAGCAGAGACATTACTTTGCCGACTAAGGTCCGTCTACTCAAGGCTATGGTTTTTCCTGTGGTCATGTATGGATGTGAGAGTTGGACTGTGAAGAAGGCTGAGCATTGAAGAACTGATGCTTTTGAACTGTGGTGTTGGAGAAGACTCTTGAGAGTCCCTTGGACTGCAAGGAGATCCAACCAGTCCATTCTGAAGGAGATCAGCCCTGGGATTTCTTTGGAGGGAATGATGCTAAAGCTGAAACTCCAGTACTTTGGCCACCTCTTGCGAAGAGTTGACTTATTGGAAAGGACTCTGATGCTGGGAGTGATTGGTGGCAGGAGGAGAAGGGGACGACCGAGGATGAGATGTCTGGATGGCATCATGGACTCGATGGACGTGAGTCTGGGTGACCTCCGGGAGANCATTCTGAAGGAGATCAGCCCTGGGATTTCTTTGGAAAGAATGATGCTAAAGCTGAAACTCCAGTTCTTCGGCCACCTCATGCGAAGAGCTGACTCATTGGAAAAGACTCTGATGCTGGGAGAGATTGGGGGCAGGAGGAGAAGGGGACGACCGAGGATGAGATGGCTGGATGGCATCACCGATTCGATGGCCGTGAGTCTGAGTGAACTCCGGGAATTGGGGATGGACAGGGAGGCCTGGCGTGCTGTGATTCATGGGGTTGCAAAGAGTCAGTCACGACTGAGCGACTGAACTGAACTGAACTGAGCCCAGTCATCTGTTCCTCTTCTTGGGAACCAACCTGCCCGGTTTGTCTGTTCTGCTCTTTGCTTTGGAGGAGGGCTGCGGCTTTCAGCATTTGTGGTAATCAGGAGGGGAAACTGTCAGGAAAGCTAACACACCCACTTCATAGTAAAATGTTTGAAAACCCTCTCCTGAGTAAATATTTACCAGGCAGATACGGTGAAGGAACATAGAATACAGATGGACTTTAAGTGCAAGTCAAATTAAACAAATGCTAAGCTATAAGGCCCACTAAAAATGTGTATTTTTTGTTCTGGAGATTGAATGTACAGCATGGCGACCATCAATGATACTGTAGTGTATGCTTGAAATTTACTAAGAGGACAGGGTAGTTTTTAAGAGTTCTATTTAAAAAAGAGAAAGGAAGGGAGGAAAGGAGGGAAGGAGGAAAGAAAAATTATTAGTGTGTGAAGTAATGGATATTTTAATTAGTTTGATTATGGTGATCATTTCACAATGGATACCCATAGCAAAACATCAAGCTGTATACCTTAAAATATACAGTTTCTACTTGTCAGTTGTATGTCAATGAAACTAAAATATGAGTGAAAATAAGCCTCGGCACAATTAAGAGAATTAATATTATATTGGTTACTTTTAAAATCATGATGTAATCAAATTAGTAATAAGGCAATGAGAGTGTCAATTCCTAGGCAGATTGATAAGAAGTCCGGGGTCCCCAAGGAGGAGAAAGGGGTCTAGGGCTCTCAAGGAGGAGATTGGGGTCTGGAATTCTCAAGGAGGAGAAAAGGACAAACATTTTTTTCCCCACATTCCTTAGTAAGGATTATATAACAATGTATCCTGCTTGAGGACATGTTTCTCCTTCCTGAAAACTTTCTGACTAATCCTGTTATCTTAAAATGTATATTATGGGAGTGGGTCTAGTAAGATCTTTACAACCTTGTGACATTCTTTTGATTTATTTTACTAAGCAATTAAAAAGTATATAATTCCCTTGCTAAGACTAGGGAAGGGGGCATTCTCCATCTCCCTTCTGAAGTCTGTGTCAGAAGCTTTCTCTGTCCCTCTGCTACACAAAAGCTCTTGAGTGATCAAGCCTGGTCCCTGAACCAAAGCTAAATCTTCTTTTTTGGAGATCATGAATTCGACATCATTCACTGTAAGCTATCACCAGCATCAGGGTTTTTTGCAGTGAGTTGGCTCTTCATATCAGGTGGCCAAAGTATTGGAGTTTCAGCTTCAGTATCAGTCCTTCCAATGAATATTGAGGGTTGATTTCCTTTAGGATTGACTGCTTTGATCTCCTTGCTATCCAAGGGACTCTCAAGAGTCTTCTCCAGCACCTCAGTTTGAAAGCACCAATTCTTTGGCGCTTGGCCTTCTTTATGGTCCAACTCTCACATTCGTACATGACTATTGTATTATTGGGGGCATATAATTTAGACAGACTTCCTAAAGCACCTAACACACTGGCTCATGTCTAGTAGGTGTTTTTAGAAGAGTTAGCCCTGGTATTGCAAATCTGAAGGCAGTCAGTAGACCCAGGACTTGGTCTTTGAGTTTTTGGCAGAAGCAGCCATTTTCCTGCCTTTCTGTTATTCATATTTGCTTCATCATTCCCCTCTGCCATAGCCTTGTCCCCAGCTGTACTGCACTGAAGTTTGCTAACTTAGAGTGTGTCATTGTGTCAGGGGAAAATCAGTTCCCTTCTTTCACATTCATGACATTTAGACTTAAATTTGTTTTCTTTTTGCCCACAAAATAATGGAATTTGAGAAACAAACAGAAAGCTAAAAGAAATTAGCCATTAAATCTGTTTTGTAAAACTTTCCTTGTAGCCACTTCACTTCTAGTTCACTCATTTGTCCATAATGCTGACAGATACTATATTAAGAGATATGATAAGCACAGTACTGTTTCCTGAATTGGATCCTGAATTGGAAAGGGAAGAGGAAAAGTGAGTGTCTTAACTCCAAATGCCATAATAAAATACGGTCTGGGTGACCTAAACAACAAAAGTTTATTTTTTGCTAGTTCTGGATGGTGGAGTTAGAGACTAGGGTGGCAGCATGCTGGATTCTGATGAGAACTTGCTTCAGGGCTTGCAGATGGATGCCATCTCACTGTGTATTCATAAGGCTTTTCCTCTCTCTTCCTCATTTTATAAGGTTACTGATCTCATCGTGAAGCCCCTACCTTCTAATGTACTCTAACCCTTATCACTTCCCAAAGGCCCCCACTTCCCAAACCATCACATTGATGGTTAGAGTCTAACATATGAATTTCAGGGGGACACAAACATTTAATTCAAGAAGGGAGTAAAGTTTATTTATAAAGTTGTTATTTATTTCAATAGGTGACGCTATTGGACATTGAATTTTTTTTCATTTTTTATTGATACAAATTTAGATTCATTGTGTTAATGATTTACCCAATAATTAGGTATTCAAATGTGTTTACTTCTTATTTTCCTTAAAGCTAACTAGTGCTTTAGTAAATTTTATCATGTTGGGTTATTTTAAAAATTAAATTTGTTTATTTATTTTTGGCTATGCTGGGTGTTCCCTGCTGTGTGAGGGCTTTCTCTAGTTTCAGTGAGTGGGGGCTACTCCCTAGTTGCAGTGTGTCGGCTTGTGGGCTTTTCATTGCTGTGGCTTTTCTTGTATCGGAGCATGGGCTCTAGGATGTGTGGACTCCGTAGTTGTGGCTTACAGGTGCCCTGAGGCATGTGTGGTCTTCTTGGATCAAGGATCAAACCTGTGTCCCCTGCATTGGCAGGCAGATTTTTAACCTCTGGACCACCAAGGAAGTCCCTTAAAATATATTTTTTAATTGGCATATAATTGTTTTATAATGTTGTGTTAGTTTCTGCTGTACAACAACATGAATCATCTGTAAGTATGCATATATCCCCTTCCTCTTGAGCCTCCCTCCCACCCCCACCATCCCATCCCTCTAGGTGGACACTGGGTTTTAAATGATGTGGAATTAAATGATGATGAAGTTCTTCTAGATAAAGTGATACACGTAATTTTCAGAGAAGAACTGGGTGTATTTAAGGGCTTTAAACAACAACAGTGCTGTTATCCAGAGATTAAAATAGGATGATTTATTCTGCAGATTCTCCTTTCCTTTTGTTGGATTTCATGAAGAATCTTAGTACAGAGCTGGCTGGCCACCTTGGACACCCTAATCCTAACAATCTCCAGATCATGCCCATTCCATTCATGTCTATATCCTCAGACACAAGCACAGTGTCTGGTGCAGGATAGGCACCCCATATATCTGTGTTCTGGTTTAGGCCAGACCCCAGTGAAGCATCTCTGCTTCATCTTTCTGATGTTTCCATTACATGTGTTTTTCGGGGAGGGGAAATTAATTTCAAACCTACAGAAAAGATGCAAGAATAAATAAAAAGACCTGTCATGAACCCATTACCCAAATTCACTGATATTTTTCAATTTTTAACAGTTTATTTTAAAATAATGTCATTCTTAAAGATTTGCAAGACAAATACAATCTAATAATGATACAAAGAACTACCCTATACATTTCACCCAGGTTTCCTAATTATGAACATTTGTCTTCATTTTCTCCCATGTATCATTATTTTCTTTTTGAAATGTTTGAGGTTAAGTTGTAGACATATTTCCAAATTACTCCTGAATACTTTAGTGTGTATATAATAAAACAATGACACTTGCATACATAAATTCAACATCCCCATTGAATTCAGGACATTAACATGGCAACAATACTTTTATCTAATCCACAAAATCCATGCAAATTTCTCCAGTTGTCTAATAAAGAAAGGAATAGAGGACTTCCCTGGCCGTCCAGTGGTTAAGACTCTGTGATTCCAGTGTAGGGGGTACAGGTTCAATCCCTGGTTGGGGAACTAAGATCACATGTGCCGTGTGGTGTGGCCACAAAAAAAAAAAAAAAAAAAGGAATAGTAGTAACAAAATTATTGCCCTTCCCTCCTTTCCTTTCTGGTTCAAAATCCAATTCAGAAAATCATACACTGTATTTCATTATCACATCTGTTTAGTTTCTTTCAATCTGTACTTACTTAGGTTCTCTTTGTTTTTCATGATTTTGACATTTTTAGAGTATATATAGGTTAGTTATTTTATAGAATTTCCTTCAGTTTGGATTACTCTGATTTTTTTTTTTTTTTTATGGCTAGATTCAGGATATACTTTTTGATGTGGACACAGAAATGGTGCTGTTTTCAATGCCTCACATCAGCAGGCACACATTATTTTTTCTCATTACTAAAGATAGTTGAGAAATTAATAGATTCTGGGGGGAATATATTTTGAGACTATGTACATGCATATTCTTTTTCTCATCAAAATTTTATCCTGTGAACCCTCCTACACTGCTTGTGGGAATGTAATTTGGTACAGCCACTATGGAGAACAGTATGGAGGTTCCTTAAAAAACTAAAAATAGAAGCACCATCAGTCAGTTCAGTTCTTTTCAGTCGCAGAATTTAAATATACAGCGGCAGTATGTAAATATTCTGCCCTCAGTTCAGTTCAGTTGCTCAGTCGTGTCCGACTCTTTGTGACCCCATGAATTGCAGCACGCCAGGCCTCCCTGTCCATCACCAACTCCCGGAGTTCACTCAAACTCGTGTCCATTGAGTCAGTGATGCCATCCAGCCATTTCATCCTCTGTCATCCCCTTCTCGTCCTGCCCCCAATCCCTCCCAGCATCAGAGTCTTTTCCAATGAGTCAACTCTTCACATGAGGTGGCCAAAGTACTGGAGTTTCAGCTTTAGCATCATTCCTTCCAAAGAACACCTAGGACTGATCTCCTTTAGAATGGACTGGTTGGATCTCCTTGTAGTCCAAGGGACTCTCAAGAGTCTTCTCCAACACCACAGTTCAAAAGCATCAATTCTTGGGCGCTCAGCTTCATTGAAGTATTTTTTCTTTTTCTTTTTTTGGCCATGCCCTAGGTGGCCTGTGGGATCTTAGGTCGCCCACCAGGGATCAAATCTGGGCCTCCTGCAATGGAAGTGTGGAGTCCTAACCATCGGACTGCCAGGGAATTCCCCTAATACCATTTTAACAGTGAGAAAACTGGGGAATAAAATCTGTTTTCCTTCTTTAAAAGAAAAATTATGTAAGCATTTTTTGTGGACAATTTAAAAAGCAATATAGGAACAGCAAAACTTTAGAGTCAGGATTTGACTGTATTATAGATCTCTTCTCTGCTGGTTTCTAATGATTTGTCCATGCCATGTGTTTTAAACTCTGAGTCTCAATATTTTTTTCTGAACATTGAGATAATAAAACCATCTAATACAGTCATTATTTGTATTTGCAATGCATTCAGTGTTATGCCTGATGTAAAATAACTGCTTGATGAAAGAGAGTTATTATTAAGCTGTAGTGGTTGAGCAGAAGACACTAAACTGTTTCATTATATGGCAGTGATATTTATTTAAGTCAGCCTCAAATATTAGATGGCAAAAACTCTAGTTATGTCTTTTCCCCCTGCCATCTAGGCAAGTCAATTGGCAGGAAAGTATTATGTTCTGTATTTTGATAGTAAACCTTTGGGAGAAGGTTCTTGCTTCCATCTCTTGTAGAAATGCAAAGTCAAATTTTTATAAAATAAATTGCTAAAATTGCTTTATGCCATCAATAACTACATACTGGAGTTTCTTTCAAGTATTTTAAGCATTTAAGGGGAGATTTTTAGTTTATGAATTTAAAATATGTTTGCCCTTGAAAGGGAAGCTATGGCAAACCTAGATAGCATATTAATAAGCAGAGCTATCACTTTGCTGACAAAGTTCTGTATAGTCAAAGCTGTGGCTTTTTCAGTAGTCATGTACGGATCTGAGAGTTGGACCATAAAGAAGGTGAGCTCCAAAAAACTGATGCTTTTAAATTGTGGTTTTGGAGAAGACTCTTGAAGTCCCTTGGACCTCAAGGAGATCCAACCAGTCAATCCTAAAGGAAATCAGTCCTGACTATTCATTGTAAGGACTAATACTGAAGCTGAAGCTCCAAAACTTTGACCACCTGATGAGAAGCGCCGACTCATTGGAAAAGAGCTTGAGGCTGGGAAAGATTAAAGGCAAAAGGAGGAGGGACAGCAGAGGATTTGATGGATAGCATCACTGATTCAATGGACATGAATGTGAGCAAACTCCAGGAAATAGTGGAGGACAGAGCAGCCTGGGGTGCTGCAGTTCATGGGATTGCAAAGAGTCAGACATGACTTAGCACTGAATAACAGTAACAACTTTAATTTATACACTGCAGTGAGAACTTTAAATGGGAATAAGATTCTAAATAAATCTAAATGACAGTTTGGCAGTAAGTGAGGACATTTCTCTCTTCCCAAGCTACTCTTGACAGTGGACACTTAACAAGGCTAATCAAATATGACTTATATCATCAAAATTAGTAAGGCATGAAAAACCTTTTTCATATCATTCCTTACACTTCCCATTTGAAAACATGATAGCTTCTTAAGAGTCATCACTTTGTGTTCCTTCTGTAAAGTGAGAATTTTAGGTTTTACGGGACAGTGTTTAACAGTCCAGAATTTACCAGTCCCTATGGAAGTCCTTTTATGTTCAGGTTTGCAAAAGAGCTATTGACTTCTTGCATAATTAGAGTTCTTTATCTTCTACTCTTTTTAACTTGGGCAGTTTGTAAATAATTTAGCACTACTTTCTCCAAAAGTCATGCTGTTTCCCAAGTTTGTAACCTTACATAGTTACAAACTTATAACTTACATAAGGTATAAATTTGGTCTTATATAGTCCTTGTTAAGAAGAGAGAACTCACCAATACCTTTTGTAGGGAAAAGTTAAATAAGGCAAAGAGGATAAGTAGGTATTTTCCACACTTACTTATACTCCAACCCTTTTTTCTTTTTGTATATGAAAAATGCAGCTTATATATATATATATATCCAAATTAGTGTATTATTTTCTTCTATTTTAAGCTTTGTTTTGTTTTTCATTTCTAGATGAGGTTTCAAATTAACCTTTAATTTTGTCATAAAGTCATTCACTTAAAAAATATTTATTTAACTTTTGATTACACTGGGTCCTCATTGCTACACTCGGGCTTCTCAGTGAGTTGACTTCTCTTGTTGCAGAGCACAGGCTCTAGGGCTTTCAGGCTTCAGTAGTTTTGGTACATGGTCTTAGTTGCCCTGTAGCATGTGGAATCTTCCTCTACCAGGGATTGAACCTATATCCCCTGCACTGGCAGGCAGAATACCCTTTTATTGGACCACCAGAAAAATCCAAAGTCATTCACTTTTGTAATTAGTGATTATGCAATGGTGCTTGCCCAGTTTATGTCTCAGTTTTTATCATTTACCAAGGGATTTCTAGCTAAATAAACCTCACTCAGCTTGATTTATGATTTAGGATAATGCAAATTGCATCTAATTGGTGAACCAAATTAGATAACCTCATGAAGTGCAGACTTTAAGGGAATACTTTTTTGTACCAGAGACTTTCCAGTTTGAGTAAAAATTCTTCTATGGGCATTTAGAAATAAAACGCAACTTTGGCTTGGTAATTGTGGTGTGACAGATCTATTACTGAATCCCAGTTCAGTTCAGTTCAGTTCAGTCGCTCAGTCGTGTCCGACTCTTTGTGACCCCATAAATCGCAGCATGCCAGGCCTCCTTGTCCATCATCAAAACCCGGAGTTCACTCAGACTCACGTCCATCGAGTCCGTGATGCCATCCAGCCATCTCATCCTCGGTCGTCCCCTTCTCCTCCTGCCCCCAATCCCTCCCAGCATCAGAGTCTTTTCCAGTGAGTCAACCCTTCACATGAGGTGGCCAAAGTACTGGAGTTTCAGCTTTAGCATCATTCCTTCCAAAGAAATCCCAGGGTTGATCTCCTTCAGAATGGACTGGTTGGAACTCCTTGCAGTCCAAGGGACTCTCAAGAGTCTTCTCCAACACCACAGTTCAAAAGCATCAATTCTTCGGTGCTCAGCTTTCTTCACAGTCCAACTCTCACATCCATACACGACCACAGGAAAAACCATAGCCTTGACTAGACGGACCTTAGTCGGCAAAGTAATATCTCTGCTTTTGAAAATACTATCTAGGTTGGTCATAACTTTCCCTCCAAGGAGTAAGCGTCTTTTAATTTCATGGCTGCAATCACCATCTGCAGTGATTTTGGAGCCCAAAAAAATAAAGTCTGACATTGTTTCCACTGTTTCCCCATCTATTACCCATGAAGTGATGGGACCAGATGCCATGATCTTCGTTTTCTGAATGTTGAGCTTTAAGCCAACTTTTTCGCTCTCCTCTTTCACTTTCATCATGAGGCTTTTTAGCTCCTCTTCGCTTTCTGCCATAAGNATGAAGTGATGGGACCAGATGCCATGATCTTCGTTTTCTGAATGTTGAGCTTTAAGCCAACTTTTTCGCTCTCCTCTTTCACTTTCATCAAGAGGCTTTTTAGCTCCTCTTCACTTTCTGCCATAAGGGTGGTGTCATCTGCATATCTGAGGTTCTTGATATTTCTCCCGGCAATCTTGATTCCAGCTTGTGTTTCTTCCAGTCCAGCGTTTCTCATGATGTACTCTGCATAGAAGTTAAATAAGCAGGGTGACAATATACAGTACACAGCCAATTTTAAAGGTCAGTTGTCAGATTGTTACAAGATTTTCAACAAGTGTCTGTAAACAGGTAGATGCAAATCCACAAGTGTCAGGATTTGGCAGATATTGCTTGATAAGATTGTACTGGGTTCTGGAAAACTGGATACAAATATGTGATAATATATGGTTCTCATGCTTCCCAGTGATTGCTAGACATATATGTGGAAATTATCTTTATGGAAAATTATCTTTACTAACTTAAATAAAAATACATGGGACCCTTGACCAATGTGGGTGGAGGGGTGCCCACCCCTTGTGCAATCAAAATTTTCATATAGCTTAAAAAAATTATTTGATTTATTTATTTTTGGCCATGCTGGGTCTTCCCTGCTGCACGGGCTTTTCTCTAGTTGGAGAGAGTGGGGATTACTTTCTAGTTGCGATGTGTAGGCTTCTCATTGTGGTGGCTTCTTTTGTTGCCAAGCTCAGGCCTAGGACACATGGGCTCAGTGGCTGGGGCTCCCAGGCTCTAAAATACATGCTTAACTGTTGTGGTGGATGGGCTCTATTGCTCTGAGGCATGTGGGATCATCCCTGATCAGGGATTGAACCCGTGTCTCCTGGATTGGCAAACGGATTCTTTACCTCTGAGCCACCAGGGAAAACCCAGCATATAACTTTTGACTCCCTCAAAAACTTAACTACTAATAGCCAACTGTTGACCAGAAGCCTTACTGATGAACTGTCTGTTAACACTTATTTTGTATGTTATATGTATTACATACAATATTCGTACAGGAAAGTGAGCTAGAGAAAAGAAAATGTTATTAAGAAAATTACAGGAATAGAAAACACATTTACAGTCCTGTATTATATTTACTGATACCATTAGTTTATGTCATCTGTTTACAAGATTAATAATCATCTGTTAGTACTTACATCTGTGTTATCTTAAATTGTACAAAACACTATAGATGTTCTATGTATTATTAGATATCAACAGTGAAAAAGATTGGAATTGCCCAACAGACCAGTGGTTAGGGTTCCTCGCTTCTACGTAGGGGGACATTGGTTTGATCCCTGGTTAGGGAAGTAAGATCCAGCATGTCACGTGGCATGGCCAAAAACCAAAAAGAATGTGAAAAAAATTAATCTTTGTTTACAGATACAATGACTCACACATTGATAACGAAGAAGCAGCAATATAGATTGCTTTATGGTAGTGTAGTAATTTATACAATTGCTTCAGAGTAGCCTAGCACATACACTAATGAATGAATCATCTGTAAATGTGTGTACAAGTTTTGATACATTTTAACTTTTGATAATAAATATGAGTATATTTTATGGCAGTAAATGATAGAATAGGTTGGTATTTACATATATTTTATGGATTTGTGACATACTTAATTTTTAAAAATATTTTAGGCTATACAGTTTGTGAGTTTTTTTCAAATTGTCTCAGATCTCTGAGAAATTTTCCAATGTATTTATTGAAAAAAAAATCCATGTATAAGTAGGCCTACATAGTCCAAACCTGTGTTATTCAGGTTCAATAGTATTTGGGAGAAAGTGAGATTTATCAGAAACAAAATTGACTTGGCTCCTTTAGATGCTGAGTTGATATGGACTGATTTAGCTGTGTGTGTGTGTGCACTGTGTCTTATTTCTCTCATTTATAAAATTCTGGCTAATTTTATGTTTTAATGTAGCATGGTGTGGAAGAGAGTTGTATAATTGAGTTTTCTAGGATAATGGTAGCCACCAGACATTGAACTGTGGCTAATGCAAGTGAGTAACAGAATTTTAAATTAAATGTTAAGTAGTTAAATTCGAGTAGGTTTCTGGGGCTAATGGCTACTGTATTGGACAATGCAGTTTTCAGTTCAGTTCAGTCGCTCAGTCGTGTCCAACTCTGTGACCCCATGAATCGCAGCACGCCAGGCCTCCCTGTCCATCACCAATTCCCAGAGTTCACTAAAACTCAAGTCCATCGAGTCCGTGATGCCATCCAGCCATCTCATCCTTGGTCGTCCCCTTCTCCTCCTGCCCCCAATCCCTCCCAGCATCAGAGTCTTTTCCAATGAGTCA